>JAMZAV010002886.1:0-76396 GCA_024449915.1 Sweltsa coloradensis
CTAAAAGGGAGACATGACTTCATTGCTTCCGCATCTGTAAGAGGAAGAAAATACGATTTTTTAAAAATTCTCTTTGGAATCCTGCTAAGGGTGCAATGCATGCCCCTCTTTAGTTGTATTACTAGGTCTATGGAGCTAGGGCAATTGTGAAGAAATGTTCTAGGGCTGTTTAAGAGGGCTAAATAACTTGCATTCGCGCTAACTACTGAGGAAAACCTCGGAAATACATTCAGTCAGGATTGCCAGACTCAACGGTATTTGAATCGAGGACCTCCCTAACCAGAGTCAACCTCTTTTGGTCTTTGAAGCCAACGCTGTTGGCATTGACACCAACTAGCTGATTCTGTGTACTTTAATGCATGGTGGTAAGGAAATAAAGCTCCTTTCCTCGGAAAATACAGACTTCCCTTGATACTACAGTTTTTTCCCCGAAACTTGTGCAGTGCCTGACAGAGATTTTATGGACAATACAAAATAGCAAAGTATAAAAAAGGTCAGTTTTTTAATGTCCCGGAACTTTGGTTAATTCATAACTCGAGACAAAATTGAAAAACAAAATATAACCTAAACAAAACAATATTTCTAAAGATTTTTCTTCCAAAAATTTGTCACTGCTAATTTCGTATTTACAACCATTCATAAATGTAGCTAAATTTTCCAAAATTTTAAACAAAATCGAAAAAAATTGTATTTTTTTTAAATTTGAAAAAAACGAGAAATTTTATCAAAAATGATTAATTTTTTTAGAAAATTGTACTACAAATATTGTACCACAAAACAGTTTTTTACGAGGGGTAGGGCACGTTCTAGGAGTTCATTTATTTATGAATTGGCCACATACATCATTTTTAGAGTGACCAATGATTAGTATTAATGATGCATGATAATGAAGAAGGGAGGATGGGAATACCGGTACCGGCACGTAGCCTACTCCTGTCGAAAGTACCAAGAGGACCAACAACTTTACGTTCCAACCTAAAGGACGGTGTAACCTTGACAGACATATAGGTTAAGAGTTAACTGTTAGTTAAAGTTCAGGTAAAGTATTAGTATCAGTAAAGTGTTAAGGCTATTCCAGAGCACTTTTACGATATTTTGAAAGTCAAAGGAAAATGGCTGAAAGCTGGTTAGATAAAAGATAAATTTGAATAAAAAATAAGAAAAAAATAACTTTTATTTTTGGACGGGACAAAAGCCCTATTTTGGCCATTATATGCAAATTTTGGGTCAATACGAAAATAAATGTTCTAGATGCGCATATCAAACATTATTTCAGAAAATTATTTTCCCTTATACTCAGTCCAGAGACAAGGGTGTGGTAAAACAATATAAAAAAAATCATTGCTCAAAATTAAATATTGCATCTAGAACATTCATTTTCGTATTGACCCAAAATTTGCAAATAATGGCCAAAATAAGGGTTTTGGACCCATCCAAAAAAATAGCTTTTTTTTTCTTTTTTATTCAAATTTATCTTTCATCCAACCAGCTTTCAGCCATTTTCCTTTGACTCTCAAAATATCGGTAAAAGTGCTCTGGAATAGCCTTAAAGTACATTAATCCATCCGTGTTACTCACATTTGTACTTTTCGCAGTAACTGAAACACTTATCTAATTGGCCCTTCTTGCAATCATCACCGCAGGCCCACTATTACACGCATCCTGACCCTAAGTAATCATAGGCCAGACACACCGAGCACACAGCTCAACTAAAAAAAAAGGACAGGATGGACTTTAACATTGGCAGTTTCCTAGTTTTCAAGGGAAGTACAAAATGCATCAGTTTATTTTTCCAGTTTTTAAAGGGCCGAGTCCTGAGGTGAATAGTGGACTGAAAATTGTAGAAAGAAATGAATTAAAGCAATGGACTTTCCCAGATTGTAATGGGGGCTTGAGAAAACGTGGCCAGTAAGTGGGGGGCCCCGCAGTGGGTCAAAATTGGGAGTGCCCACCGCAGGAGATAGAAAAAAGAAAAGAGAACTCGATTTAAAGAAGAAGATAGTAAGAGTAAATGCCTGCACAAATGTTTGACCCAGGACAGCACAGCCGAGATCAACTCGGGGTCAGGCGTAGAAGAGAGCGCACCAACGGAGAACAAGAAGCCTTGTAGCACTGGAGCGTTTTACACGTTAATTTTAAAGAAAATAGATGGAGAACCGACTGAATAATCACTTTTGGGCACGTTGCATTAAACGGAGAACTGTGGCAGAGACTGACAGGTAGAACTGCTCCCTAAGCAGGCGAGAGGAACAACTGAGTCCTACGAAGGTAGGCAGACAACAGACAGACAGACGCAATGTCAGGCAAGAACAGAAAACGAAAATATTTAAGTAGGGAAAAGAGGGGAAACACGGGGTGAATAAACAAGACAGAAAGAAGAATAGACATGAAGCGGAAAAAAAAAACAAAACTAGAACTTTACTATAAAGAACACTGGCGTTACAACTGCCCACCAAAATGAACGAAAACATTTTTCAAAAAAACTAGTACGAAACACCAAACCAAAACCAAAAACCAACGAAAGAAACGATCGAGAAGCTCTTTTTCGCGGTTAAGGGAAAAGCGTTACCACAGTTTTATTGACTGGTTTGGTGTGAACACCGGACGCCAAAAAGTATTGAGGCGACGCGGAAACACCATCACGACCGGGGAAGAGATTTTTCACACGCCCGATCGGCAAGAAAGAGGACTAGTAGAGGGCAAAAAGAAAAAAACTACGCCCCCTACCTTCAGCGTGGAGTTTTCTACGAACCCACTTGCTACGCTGCATTAGCGTATGGCAGATATTCGTTCGACCAGCGGTTCCAAGCTGCCGAACACGATGCCAACGAGCCTAGGGCTTGACGTTGTCGTCCAGGGGGAGTTCAGGGGGAGAAAGAAGGGGAGCACCGATTAGAAAGTGACCAGGACTAAGATAATTGATACCTTCAGCAAGGTCAACGGAGTGGGCACATAGAGGACGGCTATTGAGCACGGCCTCAATGCGAGCGAATAATGTGGCATGCTCCTCAGAGTGAGGAAGGTGTCTCCAATGAGCCGGTAGAGTAAAGCTTTGGCAGATTTAATTACTGCCTCCCAGGGGCCCGACGAATTAGGGGGGATAAGGGGGATTAAAATGCCAATGGACTGACGAGAGGCAAGTGCACTGGATACGGGGGGCTTCGGAGTGTAAAGAAAAATCGTAAAGTTACGGAGCTGCCTAGCTGCTCCTACGTAGTTACGACCGCAATCGGAAAAAAATTCTGAGGGTAGGCTCTCCGAGAAAGAAATCGGTTAAGGGAAGCCCGGAAAGCTTCCGTGGACAGCTCTGGACCATTTCGAGATGGACTGCTTTCGTGGCCATGCATACGAAAAAAGCAGAGTTACCCTTTGGTGAGAGGTGCGTTCCGAAGCATGCTGGGATTTTATCAGAAAGTCCGGCGAAGCTGTTCCGACATGAGAAATGACTCGGGAGCTTTGCACGCGGGATGCAGGAAGATCAGCCTCTGAGGCTGGAGGGGCTAAGTGCGAAAATTGTGCAAGTGAGACACTGAGGATACGTTGAAGAAGCAACCCACGCAGAGAAACAACCAAATCACTGTTGTATCAAAGCTGAACTGTTCTAGGACTGGAATGCAACGAGGATTGTGATAAGAATCACAAATGAAGCCAACAAGTGGGCCTCCTTAGGGAGGAGGAGGGATGGCGGGGCTTCTTCATGAGGGAAGAATGACGCAAACTCCGCCCACCCTGAGAAACCCCGAGGGGTCCAGGAAAGGCTTGAGAGAGGCGAGCCTGGCAGTACTTGTTGATCCTAAGCAAACTGGCGGATCTCTTTAGCATAATAATGCTGCTGAGTGATTTTAACGAAGAGGTCCAGAGAGTCCTTTAATTCCTGGAATCCCACCGTGCCACTGGGAGATGAGACCTTCAAGTGTTTCGCTAAAAGCGTTGAGACACCCAACGCTAAAAGGAGTCGAGAGAAACGAAACACCCAGGCAAACACGCGTTGAGCTTTGAGGAGTGTAGAAAACTTTTGAAGTTCACTAACAGAGGGTCAGGAGCATCGACATGAGCGATAAGAGTGACTGCCTGTGGTTTTGAGCCGGCAGCTCATAGCTACAGTCCCCAAAAAAGGGGGAGGATCTCCGCTAGTGAACAGGAGCATGGGGAAAGGAACTCGGCCCAGAAGCCAAAAAACGGATCTCAAAAAGCTGACTGGGGTTTAAAGGGCCACGAGAGGCGCAGTCGGGGATTTTTTCCTGGGGAAGGTACATGGGCCCAGTCACAGGGAAGTGCCTCAAAAAACGATGACAAAGACGGACGCCGCACGTGAGAACCGCCTTTCCCCCCCTTTTCCCCGGCGGGTTCTGACAGCATCCCCCCCCCCCCCCTCCCCCCCCATGGGTTTTAGGTGGTCATTTGACTAAAGGTTGACGCTCCTTAATCTCAAAAAACAAAAAAAAAAGGAAAATTGCAAAAAATCAAAAAAAACAAACATCTGAACAAAACAATAACACGCTTATGAATGACAAATTAATTGCAAAAAAGTTGTATTTTAAGAAATTTTAAAAAAAGTGAAAAAAAAAAAATTTTTTTTTAAAAACTACGACTAAAACATCTTTATCTTCTCTTAGGGATAGTATTTTTTTAAAAAATTTTTTTCTTTTCCCCTTTGTTAAATTACTTAAAAAATAAAATTTCTTTGGAAAAAATTTTGTCATCCACATAGTTGGGTTAGTTTGTTCAGATTTTGTATTTTTTGTAAATGTCTCCCTGTCAAAAAAAGTGAATATTTTTCGGAAAATTGCAACATAAAAAAAACTTTTTTTTCCCACCAAAGAACAGGTTATGGCACCCCAGAGCACTTTTCCCGATATTTGAAAGTCAACAAAAAGGCTAAATTTGGTTGGATAAAGATGACTTTAAAAAAAAAAGGAAAAAAAAAACTTTTTTTGGACGGAAAAAGCTCTTTTTTGGAAAAAATATGCAAATTTGGGGCATTACGGAAATGAAAGTTTTTGATGCAAAATTTAATTTTTAGCTATGATTTTTTTTTATTGCTTCAACACCCCTTTTGTCTCTGGACTAAATACAAGGGGAAACAAATTTTTAGAAATAACTTTTGATGGACGATTTTTTTCGTGTTCCGGTTCAAAACTCTTTTTTGTCCCCATGTGAAAAAAAAAAAATCGTACATCGAACATTATTTCAGAAATTCTTTTCCCTTATACTCAGTCCAGAGACAAAGGTGTGTAGAAAGGGCAATAAAAAAAAATCATAGCTAAAAATTAAATATTGCATCCAAAACATTCATTTCCGTAATGACCCAAAATTTGCATATAATGCCAAAATAGAGCTTTTGTTTCCGTCCAAAAAAAAGTTATTTTTTCCCCTTTTTTATTCAAGTTATCCTTTCATCCAACCAACCTTTAAGCCATTTTCCGTTGACTTTCAAAATATCGGTAAGAGTGCTCTAGAATAGCCTTAAGTTCAATTAATTGTTAAATATCATTCACCGGGTTCTACAAAAGTTCTTTTGAAAAAAGCAAGCAGAGTTTGAGGTTTTTTCGAAGTGTCACCCAGCAGTCAGGAAACGTGCTATGAACTTAAAAACTGTCATTGTCGGGGGGATTCAGGTACATGAGAACACATGCCAAATTTTATTGAGTAACGATCATTCCTTTTGGGTGAAAAAAAGAATTGAAACAGGCTTAAAATCACTTTAAGAATATTAGCTTTACTGGCTACTATTACTAATTCGTCAGTTTCAATTGCCCAGCGATTCTGACCAAATGTCTGGATTTTATATGGACGTTAAAGCAATGATGATAAAGTGCCTTTTGAAATAAAAAATTGAAAAATATAGCTGAAAGGCACCCAAATAAAGGTTTAAATATGCTTTTTACATGCATAAAATCAGAAAATATTGCAACTATATAAACTTGACAATAATCACTTCAATACGTACAAAAATCAATTCTTTGGGGTACGAGATATTTGAAAATTACCAAGGCAATAAACACTACTTTAGTATTCTTATTCTATTTTAACAAAAATAATTTTGCAGTAGAACTTGCAAAAGTAATGAGATTCCACGCATAGGGGCTACAAAAAACATGTAAAAATACGGCCAACCCTGGTAGAAATATTTTTATGCCAAACGGTCGCCAAGCGGTCACCAACAGATCACCAAGGCTTATTTTTGATCGCCAACAGGTTACCAAATGATTACCAAGGGTCGCCACCCAAATTTCAAAAGAATATATGACAGCCCAAACGTTCACCAAAAGGCAGCCAAGGGTCACCAACTCTGCAATGCAGTATTTTGACACAAAAAAACCGACCCGTTGGCGACCATTTGGCTGCTGTTTGGGGATCACTTGGCGATCACTTGGGATCAGTTGGTGTACTAGTTGGTGACCTGTTGGTGACCACTTGGCAACCATTTTGGGAACCAAATATTTTTACTAGGGAAACCTTACTCACTAAAAAAATATGAAATCTAAAGAAGGGCCATCCCACATTCCCACTTCATTCACATTCATGGATGAATCACATTTACAGTGCCCCGTCAAAACATTCTTGAAAAGCTTGGCAAAAATTAGCTAAATAGAATTTGATGAAAATATTATCTTATAATTTAAAAGTTGCAAATTCTATTTTGTCAAGAGTTTTCAAGGATATTGCTAACGGGGCACTGTACGACATGAATTAATAAAAGCGACAATGTGGAAGGGTAGATGAGCTTGTCCCTTTTTTTTTTAGATCTCATTACTTTTGAGTGTGTAAGGTTAGGCTGTATTTTTCTTAAAATTTTTGTATACGTGGTATAGTAGTACAACTTTATTTATTAAACAAAGCTCTGCCTTTACATTTAAAGGTTGCCTTAAGACACAGAATAACAAGAAGAAATTAATTTACATTTATACAAATTACGTTAACAATAAGTAAAATAAGTTACAAGATTAAAAAATAGAAAGAAATGAAAAATGAAGTGTGTCTGATTTTATCTAAGACTTCAATTTTACTGACCCCCCAAAAAATTTAGCTCGTTTTTTTCTTTTTTTTTCTGTCTGTCTGTTTGTTCGCTCTCTACCGGGCAAACGGCATATGCGATCTTGATGAAAATTTGAGGGGACCTTCGTTCTCTTTGAACTTAGAGGTGTGTTGTTTTTGGGTACAATCGAAGAAATATTTCTCATGAATATCGTACTTTTACGATTTTTTTCGATTTTTAGTGCGATATTTTCGTCACATTTGGGCCGATTCTGACCAAACGGGTGGGGCTACAACGTTCATATTTCACATAGACATTAAGATTATGGTGATGTAGTACCTTTTGAAAGAAAAAGTTGAAAAAGTTAGCTAGAATCCATAGAAATAAAGGGTTTAATATTAGTTTTTCAATTTTTAGTGAGATATTTTCGTCACATTTGGGCCGATTCTGACCAAACGGGTGGGGCTACAACGTTCAGATTTCACATGGACATTAAGGTTATGGTGATGTAGTACCTACTGAAAGAAAAAGTTGAAAAAGTTAGTCAGAATCCACAGAAATAAAGGTTTTAATATGAGTCTTTTGAAGTTTATAATACCAATTAACAAGTAACAATAGAAACTTGACAACAATCACCTACAATGCATTCAAAAAGCACTTGCAAAGGAAAAGTGCGAACAAACGCACAAAACGCAAACAAAAAATTACAATAAACGCTCATCCATCAACGCGGCGGGACTTTAGCGTTTTTGGATAAGCGTAGCGAGCGAAGCGAAGATTCCATTTCACTACACTGGAGAAAAACATCCGGAATGTTTTTTTTTTCTTTCTTTCTTTTTTTTGTATTTTTGTGTGTCTGTGAACACGATTTCGGCTAAACCGATACTCCGATTACGATGAAATTTTATGGAGACCTTCGAAATCTCTGAACTGAGAACAGCACCGTACGAAAAATCGATCAAAAAATTATTTCTCTTAAAAATCGCAATTTTACGACTTTTTCGTATTTCTTTTTTGTTTTTGTTTGTATTTTTGTGTGTTTGTTAACACGATTCCGGCTAAACCGATACTCCAATTGCGATGAAATTTTCAGGAGACCTTTGAAATCTTTGAACTTAGAACTGCCACTTTTTTGAGCGCAATCGAAAAATTATTTCTCATGAAAATCGCTTCTTTACGATTTTTTTCGTATTTCTTGTTTTTTCTGTTTGTATTTTTGAGTGTTTGTTAACACGATTCCGGCTAAACCAATATTCCAATTGCGATGAAATGTTTTGGAGACCTTCAAGATCTCTGAACTTAGACCTGCCACGTTTTTGGGTACAATCGACGAAATATTTTTTATGAATATCGTACTTTTACGATTTTTTTCGATTTTTAGTGCGATATTTTCGTGATATTAGGGCCGATTCTGACCAGACGGGTGGGGCTACAACGTTCATATTTTACATGGGACATTAAGGTTATGGTGATGTATTGCTTTCTGAAAGAAAAATTTGAAATTTTTTTCTAGAATCCACGGAATAAAGGTTTTAATATGGTTTTTTTAGGTTTATAATAACAATTTACAGGTAACAATAGAAACTTGAGTACAATCACCTACAATGCATTCACAAAGCAATTGCAAAGGAAAAGTGGTCTCACGCAAAGTAAAAACTTACAAAAACGCTCATCCATCAACGCGGCGGGACTTTAGCGTTTTCCTAGTCCTAGTACATCTGAATGGATGGAACAGCACTGCAACGAATATCTGCTGCCTTTGAACTGTCCACCAAACATTAATTATAATGTCATTACCTTTACGCAGGTATGAGCTAGGGTTTATTTCTCGATTTGGTTGATCGGGAAACACTCCCGTAGGTGTAATTGTTTTTATTTAATACAATCCAGAAATTAAAAAAGTCCGCCCCGACCGGACTCGAACCACGGATCTCCCACATTCCGGGTTTGAGCGTCTTAACCACTGCCTCCTAGATGTTCGTCGTGGCTCCACGCGACGAACATCTAGGAGGCAGTGGTTTTAACCCACTAGACCACCAGCAGGAATAATATAATAATAATAATAAAAATAATAATATTACTCTCCGCGAAAATTTACAATACAACATGTGTGATGGTGTTCATGATCGAATGAGTATTGAATACATTTCTGAGTATAGACCACGTACATAAAACCTACATGACAGGGAATAAAACACAGATAACAGTTGTCAAAAAGATGTTCGCTCGGCAAGGAAGTATCCGACGTACATGAAACTTTGCAACGTTGTCAACTGGGACAGCCCTACGGTCGTAGTTTATAAATATTTTGAGTTAACAGACAGAAAAAAATCCGAATATGGCAATTTTGTGCTTTTTACCAAATCTAAAAACTATGTTAAACCAAATCTTAGAAAAGTGTAACTGTAGAGTCCTTCATTTGCTTTCGGGACAAAAAAAATATCCAAAATGTCAATTCATCTACGGTATCATGTCAGTCGAGCAAACAGGAATTCGCCGAAAATGCATGTCCTATAAAGTTATTAAAATGAAAAACGTGTTTGGTTTTCCGTTTAAATTGCACTCAACTTTTTAAAAAATATTGGTCATGTATTAGGGTTGGGACCCTAACACATGTGTGTAGTGACCGCTGGAATGTCACTCAATTATTATTCCATGATCGTGTATGATTCAATCAATAATGGTTTTGAGCATAATCATTCAACAGGGATTAGTTATTTAGTTAAGGCAAATCTATGGTGCCTAATTCCGTGATACTTTTAGGCAATAAGCCAATCAGTACCATAACATCGATTGGTTTTCGATTGGTTATTGGTTCCTATATTGGGATTTTAAATAACATTACATTACTTTTGCTAAGAAATGCAGTACAGAGTTCATTTCATCGGCCACTAGCTGACAGACACGTCACTTTGAAATAACAAACCTCCTGCAAAGTCAGCAATGTACATTCCAACCAAAACACACTTCACTAAGGGAATTGTAAAGCTGATTAGAGCAAATAGTGTTAATAACTTTTGTATTGGCCGAGGACTGTACTTAGAATGTAAACGCATACCTATAAGCCTATGTAACCCAGGAAATCAAGGGGAACTATGCTATTTCCCCTCCTACCGTTTTGTGTGCAAAACGGTCTCTCTTAGCTCGACCACCATGTAGAATGGAAGTGTTTGCAGTTCAGGCAATAAGTGTGGGGAATTTAACATTAATTATGTAGTGTCCTATGTGAATCTTTATAAACAGTGTTAGTTTTAATCATTGAGTTATGATTCCAAGTAGAACCTTCATACCCCTCCTCGAAGCAGTACTCCCTCAGGAAAAATAGTCTAACAGTGTCCCGATATTTTATTGATCAGTATTGACTATTGATCGACTGATTGATAACAATTGATCGGACATTACATTTAGTGGCAGCTAGCTATCTTTACATTTGATGGCAGCTAGCGATCACTACATTTGGTGGCAGCATAGTGGAGTTTTTACTCGTAAAAATAAAAGAACCCGCAGAGACTATTTTTCTTGAGTGATATTGTTTTGTGGAGGAATTAAATAAAAGTGCCTACAGAGAAGAACTAGGTGAGTCCACACATTTTATTATTGCATGCTTATAACTGTCGCATGGAGGTCTGCTAATGACAAACACTTGATTTATGTAGTAAAATATTTTAAAAAAGATTTGTGATACATTTTGGTTACCCAAAGTGAATCAAATGGCGGTCAGGAGTGCCGAATTATAGCACATGTTTGCTATGCTGACTAGCCAGGGAACTTTGGGAAGTAGGGGAAATCTAATCTGTTGAATTAGAACAGAACAGTGCAAATATTTTGGAAATTAGTGTTCCTGTTATTAAAGACTTATCCATGTGTAACATCTGAAACAGTAGAATGGCGGTTTTTTGGTCGTGATTGTCGTAATAAATCTAGGAAAATAAGGAAAGGGGAAAACAAAGCCAAGTTTCCGGACAATCATGTTGTGAGCGACCAAAGGCCACGAAAACTGCGAGCACTGGTAGGAGAGCCCTTGGCGAAGGACGGATGGTCTAAGCCAAGGTGGAAAATTTGTACCCCCCCCCCCCCAAATAGAGTTTTTTAAAAGGGGAAGGGGAAAGGGGTTTCGACGGATGCCTCGTCGTCGAACTAGCACTAGCCGAGTCCGTGATAGTACCTAGTGTAGCAAACCGGAAACTTTTTCTCATAGCGGAAACCTAGTAAAATGATGGGAAGTTAGTGTAAGTAACACGGGAACGTTATTTCTATCTGTAAACCGGAGTCAGTTAGGCTACACTAAGGATATTGCACTTGAGCTAGGGATGTAAAAGTAAACTAAATTAAAATCAATCTGATAGGTCAACAGTCTGTTACATTAAAATCAGTCTCCTTGGATGTAATAAATAAATAATTAGGTATAATCATCTACTAATTATAGCCAACCTATATTAATTTTGCCGTTCGATGTAGTACTTGACTAGAAATTCTCTTTCGAGGGAAGATGTCGTTAAATTCCAAATAGTGAAACTTAACATAAATAACAGCGGAGTATACCGTATATCGGGAACGCAGCAAAGGTGTACCAAGCAGTTGGTCCTCAAAAGACATTATCTGTAAGTCAGTTCTACTAGATTCAGTGCTGATCAGAAGGAAGTAATTACCCCGGCTGATCACGAATCGACACACCGTTAGTAGGAGAAATTTAAACCCCTGTTAACCGTGCTCGTCTAAAGCCCACAAAAAGTTGCAAAACGCGTCTAGGGAATACTTTACAGGAAGTAGACAAGACAGCACCAGTAAGTCTGTTAAGCTGTTTATGTTTATTGGAAAGTTTAAACACAGGAATACACGATTTTACAGCTTACAAAGCAAAAGTCAAGTCATCGTCTACGGTACAGTATAGGTCGAGGAGGTACAAACTTGCTCGTTACCGTGTTAGTGGCCAAAGTGCGGCTAACACAGACGGCAACCTAGTGCCCTACATCTAGAAATAGGGGATGGACAAAGTTAGATTTGCGAAGTACAACTACTGGGAGAGGCGGAACGATATTTTCGAAAACGCTCGACACCTACAAGAAGTTTTTTTAAGGTTTGCCGGGTTTAAAAGGCGCTGACTTCTTAATAGACAATTAGTATTAGCCCCTGGGCATAGGGCTAATTTACTAAATGTACGGGAACAGTACAATAATTTATTCCTCGAGTAGGATAACTTGGGGTGTCGGAACAGTGGTAAAACCATGGTTATTGGTTAAACTGTGGGGGCCCAACCCAGAGTGCAGGCCTACGAGCGTTAACGTTTTTTAAATGCGTGATGGTGACCATATGACGATATGCTCACGGATAAGGTCGACGAACCTTGTTATTCCTCCCAAGAGTCCCCGAATTTTGGAAGTGTCCGGTAGGGTTATTTCTGAGAAAGGAGAAGTAAACACAAACATGTAACGGGACTATAGGGCTGTTAATTCATAAAATAACTTAAAAAGGGAAACAATCAGTTTTGACTATCAGTGTTTAAAATTTTGAAATTGAAGAAATTTAAATAGAATTTATCCGCGATGAAATGAAAACAAAAGGAATTTTTTAAAATTACCACAAACCACCAGAAACTAGTCCATTTGTCATCGAAAATAGTCCACAGACACAGGCATATAAGTAGTTGCTAGTTAAAATGTAACAAAGGGAAAAAATTTGTAAAAAGACGTAAATTTAAATCTCTTGACATGATGTTGATAGAACAGTTGACCTACACCGAATAACATTATTTCCGTGCAATAAGTTGTGCTGCGAAGTATAGTGCTGAATTGAGAGGAAATATTATGTTCAATATATTATCTGAAAATGTTTAAATGTCAACAGAGCATAGTCTATTAATTTTCCCAGCTGTTCTAGTAATGACAGTGTACCCTACTTCGCTGACTTCTGTGAAGTGCGCTCATCCAAGTACGCGAGGGGAAGCAAAGTGCGTGCCGTGTGGACAGCTGACGACTGTAGACGAACCAGGGCGCCAAACGCGGTGCATCAGGGACCTGCTGACTGACAGGACAGGACAGGACATCTTGGAGTTTCAGCGTGGAAAGGGAAACGGTGTTGGTAAAGAGGTGTTGTACCGGATAACAGTACGGGACACACCCAGGGAGAAACCCCCCACAAAAGGGGAAATAAAAAAAGAGAAAGAAAATATATTTTTTGTGTCAGCACTAATTTATTGAGAATTAGTAGTTTTGAATTGTCCTAAAAGCTATGGGATAGCATTGATAATACATTTTTTAACAAAGTAAATTCAATTTCATTGATTGCAAAGGAAATATCAATAACAATTCTTGAACACCTGATTATTTGACTATTTGATATGTAATATCATGCAGAGTTTCAAAATATTACCTCAAATTTAAAATTGAATGTTTTTTGGGATAATGTGATTGTCAGTAAATTCAAATGGAAAGACGATAGTTTCACGGAACGATTTTCCCGTAAAATAGTATATACTTTGAAAGTTCAAGTTGTCTGATAACAAATTGATAAAAATCAATTATTAAATGCAGGAAAAAAGATTTACTAAGTTGGAATCTTGGAACTAATGACGTGTTTCTGTATGTTAGGTAACGTAAGTGACGTACTGAAGGCAAGAGGTGTGAACGACCTCCGGCTAGCCGCTTGTGCTAAGCACAGCTGACATCAGCAATCCAGTCATACGGCTGATCTTCAGGACGGACGGGAACATGGGAGCCGGCGTACTCTGATGACGCCAGCGCCCGAACCATTAAACCCCCCCCGAAACGTTTCCCGCAATACAGAAGACAAACCAGCATATTTAAGAACCCAAAATTTTTGGGAATTGAGTTGTATTCTTTAAAAGCAACCACTTGACAAAAACATAAAAGGATTATTGGAAGTAAAAATAAGTTAAAACAGAAATTGCAAATATCAAGTAAAAACCGTAAATGAAATATTTCCAAAATTGTGGAAAACTGCTAGTTGTGGAATCTATAGAAAACATCTCAAATACCTATTTGCGAAATAACAATTCTACATGAATTTTGGGAAAAATGTAATCGGAAATATTTAATTTAATTAATGAATTTAAGAGCAGACGTATTATTTGCTAGCAAGCAAACACTATGCAATAGGGAATATATAATATTTTAAAGAAAACTGCAAAAAAAAATTGAAATAGGTGTAAGTTTTACATAGAGCACAATAGACTTTAAGGATATAAAGTGCTAAGGGTCAGAGCACAATAGACTTGGAAAATGTCACATGGTCAATTGGAAAGTAATATCAAGATTACCCTTGTTGTATGTTTACATGTGACTTATGTTAAATTATGTTAAATCAGCAAGTTATAGAAATATTTTAATGGGTAAAACAATGCACTTACAAATAGATGTGTATTCACTATTCAGATCTTATATGTTGGTATCCATACTGGGCTATATCTAATAAACATATAGCATTGTGTAGAATATTTTAACACTTCACTTTGCGCATGTGAGAAACACTGCAAGGCTTATCGATAGAACGCGCATCACGCACTTCGCACTTGTTTCAAAAGTGACAATATAAATCAAATATTAAATCAAACACGTGCGGTAAGCCTATGCAAGTTGGAGTTATAGAATAGATCATAAATTCTAGTAGTAACTTATTTGGTATTCTTTGCACTGAATTAATAATTAAATAAAAAAAATCACAGAGATAAACACGTCTTGTCGTATAGAAATAATAACTTGTACTAACTTGAGTAACTGCTAACTAAAAGACGCTAAAGAGGCGCATCACAGCCAAGCAAGGCTAGAGTTGAGATAAAAACTTTGAAATGTGTGCACTCTACAATTTGATAGCACTGATACTCTTAAGAGATCAGTAAGTGGGCGAGCTAAGTCCATCATCCAACTTTACTATAGCTGCTCAGACAGCTTATAGGTACACAGGTTCAGCTAGTGTGGCAAGGCGGTGTAGAAGTACATTCCCTGGTCATTCACAGTGACTGAAACCTGAACACACAACGAATCAACGTTTTATCTGTTGAAGAACAGAACGTCGACAAACTGGAACTCACAGTGTGAGTGTCCGATTAGTTGGAAATAACTAGTAAATTATCGTCGAAATCAAAAGTTAGAGGCAAACATATTTCAAATTAGATTGTTGGTAAAATTTTGATAAAGTAAATGATAAAGTGACTTGGATTTTTTCTATGACATTTCTAAACGACACAGACTTGGGAAAGAAAATCATGTTAAACATAAGGTTTCCGGAAATAGAATACTTGAAATTACCATTAAATAGAATTGTATTAAAATGTAGATAGTCAAAATATAGATAAAGAAAACCAAGTAATGTTGATGCAATAATCCGAAATTAAGGGAAACATATTGAAAGTACGACAGTACAATTAATTTTAAAGTTATTTCATTCTTTTAGTTATGAAAAGAACATGTATGCGGAAACCAATGTAACAACTATTGATTTATTTCAATGATTGGTCCACAATCATTGGTATTTGTATAAATTCAAATGTCCATTGTTGGAAAAGACATCTTGAATGGAGTTTTGCACTGCAAGCACTCATGAAATGTATATGTGTGAAATTGAATATAACCGTGTCAGGGGTAGAGCAAATAGGAATTTAAAAACTCACTGTTGGAATGATTAGCCCAAGTAAAAAATGTATATTTTTGGAAAAATAACTTTTTTAAAAAAGCGCGGGCTGTAGTGACCACTGGAATGTCACTCAATTATTATTCCATGATCGTGTATGATTTCAATCAATAATTTGGGTTTTTAGCATAATCATTCAACAGGATTAGTTATTTAGGTTAAGGCAAATCTACTGGTGCCTAATTCCGTGATACCCTTTAGGCAATAAGCCAAATCAGTAGCCTAACATCGATTTGGGTTTTTGATTGGTTATTGGTTCCTATATTTGGGGTTTTAAATAGACATTACATTACATTGCTAAGAAATGCAGTACAGAGTTCACTTCATCGGCAAATAGCTGACAGACTACGTCACTTTGAAATAACAAACCTCTGCAAAGTCAGCAATGTTTCATTCCAAACCAAAACACACTTTACTAAGGGAATTGTAAAGCGATTAGAGCAAATTGTGTTAATAACTTTTGTATTGGCCGAGTGACTTTTACTTAGAATGTAAAACGCATACCTATAAGCCTATGTAACCCAGGAAATCAAGGGGAACTATGCTATTTCCCCTCCCCGTTTTTGTGTGCAAAACGGTCTCTCTTAGCCGACCACCCTGTAGAAATGGAAGTGTTTGCAGGTTTAGGCAATAAGTGTGCGGATTTAACATCATATTATGTAGTGTTCTATGTGAATCTTATTAAACAGTGTTAGTTTTAATCATTGAGTTATGATTCCAACGTAGAACCTTCATACCCCTCCTCAAAGCAGTACTCCCTCAGGATAAATAGTCTAACAGTGTCCCGATATTTTATTGATCAGTATTGACTATTGATCGACTGATTGATAACAATTGATCGGACATTACATTTAGTGGCAGCTAGCTATCTTTACATTTGGTGGAAGCTAGCGATCACTACAAAGTGTCTACTCAACCGGGAAAAATGTCACGATCATGCTTGACGTCAATTTTCGCCAGAGAACATACCGACGTGAGTTCATTAAGGGTCAAGACGTCTAGTTACTTTCCGGTGAGGCTCATTTAGACGCAATACAGGAAGGGAATCGACCGACAAAACGCTGAATACTAAAGATCGCACAACTAAATAGTGCAAGTAAATCGGACTTTGATGAAGTGCACTGAACGCAAGAGTGCGGACGTTCGTGGAGAACAGAGGGAGACGAGCGACAACCGTTGACGGAGGAGGTCAGGAGAGTGTAACAACAACCGCAACGTGAACCACAAATGTCCTGGAAGAGTTCTAAGTGAGGATTGCCGAATGAAGAACCAGAACAAGGATTAGCCATCGGAAGAGGTGAAGTGAGAAGACATCGCCCGGGTTCGACATCAGGGTGTCGGAGGGGGCCAGTCTAAACCACATACCAGGAACCACAAGCATTCGGTAAGCCATGCACACCCATTAGTAAGTCATAGAGTCAGTAGAGGTATGAACCCACGGTCTGCCAGACGGAACTCGTAGGTTCGATCCTAGGCCAGAATAGGAGGGTTATTATGTTCATCTTTAATACAGTGCTGGTCTCTTAAGTGGAATCACGTCTAATTACTGTGTCTACAACCCCCTCATGAACCCACCTACCCACGATCCCTGGTCCGTGCTAGCTATTTAAGCCTAAAGAGTTTACGCTACGCCCCCACTTAAACACTCATTTGGCGATCACCACCCTCAGCCAAAGGGCCTAACTAGCTATGCGTGACATGGTGATGGCGCCGGATTTGTATAGTTGCATTTTTGTGTACTGTGTACAAAATGGGTTTTGGTGGGTTGTTTTGATGGGAGTAGATAGATACTCTGTGGGTGTCCGAGCGTTAGCGCGCCTGCGTAAGTAGGTGGCGGCTGGCGTGCCTATTGTCTCGGCGACCAAGCTGGCCGTGTCCGGTGAACTGCAAGCTCAGCATGAAGTTAGTACGTACACAGATCTTACCTGAGAAGTATCGAGAGGGGAGGGATGCTGCGGAGATTTGGATTAGAACTTATGAAGCAGCGGCGTCTATAAATGGCTGGTCAGATGATAAAAAGGTAGATCTTTTAGATTTCTTTTTGACAGGTAGTCAAAATGAATGGTATCTCTATAAGACGTCGGAACATAGTCGGAAACCGTTTGATGGGGTTGGGGAACGTCCAAAATTAGAGTGGTCGGTGCTCAAGGCTAGTTTTATTAAATGGTGGGGTGTTAAACGGGAGGATACTTTTCATCAGAGTATTGTCGACCAACAGGTTTCGTGTTCGAGTCCAGGGAGCACTCTTAGTCAACAGGGTGGTTTTCAGTCTTACCCTCAATCACAGCAAGGGGGCTTTCACTCTTATCCTCAATTTCAACAGGGGGCTGTGGGGTCCGCAAAAGGGCTTTCCCAAACAGGGGGGTTTTTCAGTCTTACCCTCAATCACAGAAAGGGGGGCTTTCACTTTTATCCTAAATTTTCAACAGGGGGCTGTGGGGTCCGCAAAATGCTTCCAACAGGGGGCTATGGGGGCCAATAATGCTTTCCCAAAACAGGGGGCAGGGGGGCCCCTTGCGCATTTCAGCAGGGGGCTGTGGGGCCCCAAAAATGGAAATTTCAAAAAGGTGGTTATCAAAAAGGGTCTAAAATGCAGCCGGTATTTTTTCCCGCGCCCTTTTCCCTCTAATACCAATGCAGAAAGGGGGTTTTTGCTTCGGGACAGCAGCCTGTGGGCCCAGAGGGGCCCAAAAGGTAGTACACAGATGTTCAGGGTGGTAATAAGATATACCAGGTGGTAATCAGATGTCCCGGGTGATAATCATTATATCAAGGGGTAGTTTTAATCCCAAACCGGGTGACACTTGGTTTTTAAACAAAGGGTTGCTGGGGTAAAGCGGGAGGGGGGGGGAAGGGGGGAAAGCCTTTTTCTTGATAAGGCTCGGCTGTGTGCAAAGGCAGATTTAGGGAGACGGGTCAGGAAAAGAGCTGGTGGTGTTTTAAAAGGGTCTTTTGCCGGAGGCCCAAAAAAATTGCTGGGGGCAAAAATTTTCGTGTACGGATTATGATATTTTTTTGGACTTTTTTTGGACCCGGTAGGGGGACCCTTTCCCAAAAGAACCAGTCTTTCCCATTTTAGATCGGGGGAGGGAAAAAAAAAATTTAAAGGGGAAGAATTTAATAAATTGGGGAGTGATATTTAATTGTAAAAAATGAAAATTTTGCGGATAACGTTTCGAGGGCTATGGGGCGGTGAGTTTCCCCAGGACCCAGGGTGGTCCAGGAAGGTATTGTCCACCGATTCCCTAAAGCGTGATTTTGACGGGAAGGGGTATTTTTGTTTTTTTTTGTCGGAACGGGGCCCTTTTTAAAGGGGGGACTGGGTCAAGCTAGCTTTTCGGGGCTCGCGGGGAGCACCTTTTTGTTGTCTCGGGGGAACAGATCCCATCTTCTGGGGCCGTTTACACCTTTTGGAGCGCCCTGTCTTGGGGAGTTAGAATTTGGGGTTTCCCGGGGACCGTTTGCAATAATAAAAAAATTTCAAAAGGTTTTGTGTCCTGGGGTTTTACGAGAAATAGTGACTCCCCGGGTGGCGTTAAACAGCAAAAAAAAAGGTTTATTTCTAAGGTTTTTCCCCTGTTTTTTAAAAGTAGTGAGGGTTTCGTTTGAAAACTAATAGCAATGAAAAAGGAAATTTTCAAAGGGTTTTTGCTTCCTTTTGTTTAAAGGGGGAGTGACATTTCGGTGAAAACTAAGGGCAATGACAAAGGGGTTTTTCCCCTAAGTTTTTGTGTCCTGGGGTTTAAAAGGTAGTGACGTTTGGGTGACGTTTAAAGGGAAATGACAAGGTTTTTCAAAGGGTTTTTTGGGGGGCCCGGGGGTTTAAAGGTACTGACGTTTCGGTGACAGCTAATGGAAATGCCCAAGGGATTTTCAAAGGGTTTTTTGTGTCCGGGGGGTTTTAAGGGGTAGTGCCCATTTCGGTGGTTACTTTATAGCAGTCCCAAGGAAATTTTTCTAATTTTTTATTTTTCTAAGTTTGAGGAGGGTTGTTCTATGGTATCTACAAATCCCCAGGATATAGGGGATGTTTTTTTGGGCAAATATTAATAAAGGGGGGGAAAGTGGAACCGCTCACGTGGAATAGGGGACCTTTGGGGGATGCCCAATTGCTAGGTGAAAGAGTAATCCCTTCGCTGTCTCAACCGTTCATGAGGAAGTGGGGGATGCTTTGGGGGGGGCCTGCTGGGTTTGAAGAGAGTAATATTTCCTGTTTTACCGTTCAGAAAAAAGTAGGGGTGCCTTGGGAGTCACTGCTAGGTGAAGAGGGAAATTCTTCGCTGTCTCCCGGGTTCATGACGAAGTGGGGGATCCTTGGGGGGCCACTGAAAAGGTGAAGGGGTGGGTTCTTCGCTGTCTACCTTTCATGAAGAAGTGGGAGTTTCCTTGGGAATGTCCCTGTGGGTTTGAAGAAGAAATTTTTAAATTGCCTAAGGTCGATGAAAAACGTGGGGAAATAAAATGGTGGTTTCGCTTCGTGGTGACGAGGGCGGAAGTACAACGTGGCTACGCCCTTTGTGGGGAAATGGGAAAGGGAAAACCAGATGTTTTTTGTTTCCCTTTTTTGGGAGATAGGGGGACATCCTTTTTCTTACGCACTTTGGGTTTTAAGGGGGGCCCCAAAAGGGTGTCATACCCTAGTATGGGAAGGGGTTGCACTGACGTACCATTTTTTCCCAGTTCAAAAGGAGTGGTAGCAGTGCTGTACAAAATTCCCCCTAATTTTGGGGTTTAAAAGGGGTGGAAAAAGCCTCTCATTTTTCCCTTGGCTTCCAGGTTGGGGGAACCAGGGGTGGTTTTACAGTTCCCATGTGGGAAATGCATATTTATACCATTTAAAATTTAAATTTTTCCCTAGTTATACTGTTTGTGATTTTATTTGGGGAGGGGCTATATTAGCAAATGTACTATTTTTTTTTAAGTGTCGTAAATAGGCCTATGTATTCCCCCCTGAGTAGGAAAATTTTCGGTCAAAGCCCTTTTGATGAGGCCCCAGGCATGTGAATTTAACTTCCCAGTCTTCTAATGGGTCTGACTTTCAGCAATTAATTAATTGTTTGGTTTTTTCGATGCGGCAGAAGTTTTCACATTCAAGATCTTATGTAAAAAAAAGTTGAAACCGGGTTCTTACCCCGAATTGGTGACGGGGACATGGCTGTATTAAAAAGTTTATTGTTTGGTTTAAATTTTTTAAAATTTTATTGTTTTTATATAAATTATAATTTTTAATCCCTTAAAAGATTTTTTTTTTTTTAAAACAATCAAACACAGTAAATTTTTTAAACTGGGTTTTATGTTTCCCAAAAAAGTTTTGCTTTTAAATTTTTTAAATTTTTAATTTATTTTTCTGGTCTGGGAAATTGAGATTAAAAATATTTTTTTCTGATTACGTTAAGCTCCCGAGCCGAGTTTTGGCCGTAATGTAAAAGATTGCGTCAAGCCCGTTTGTTGTTGTAAACGGGGGGGAGCTGTCATTGATGGCACCCTGGGTTTGTTGTAGTACGCAAATGGTGTTCGGTTTTTATTTTTGTTACAGTTTTACGCGCCCCGCTCACTCGAATGGATATCGGGTTTGGGGGAAGGGAAAGCAGTACATGCCCGCGATTCTGACAGACGAAAGGAAGAAGTGTCCGGTTCGTTTGTCACAATGTCCGGGGGCCCCAGGCAAATTAAAATTTTGGGGGGGTGTTAAAATCGAGGGGAAATTTTCCAGGAATTTTCCCAAAAGGGTTTTTCTTAGGGTCTTGGACGTAAAACTTAAATTTTGCCTTTCTTATTGTTTTCGTTTTTAATTACGGGATAAACCCAAAAAATTAGCTAATTTATACTTGTGTTTTTTGTTTTTGTTTGTGTATAGACTGATAAAAGGGATTTACAGGTTTTAAAAATTTTTGATTCCTAAATTTACAGGAAATTTTAGATTTTATTAGGAAGGTTTGACTGTCGTAGGTCACGTCTTTTAATTAGTACCTGGGGTGTACATGCCCCCAAAAGGGGAGGTTAGAGTTTCGTCCGGAAAACGTGGGAATTTTTGTTTTTTTTCTTTCTTAACTAGGATTTTTTTAGCTTTTGGGGTCCTGGTATGTTTGGTTTTCACTGGGTTTTTTTGGAGAGGATGTGGCCCCAACCAAAGAAATGGGAAACTTTGCCAAGACGAAGAGATCTTTTTGGCCAAGACAAAGGAAGAAAAAACAGGGGAAGAAGACATCATCGCCAAGGAAAAGGAATAGTCAAAGGAGGTCTTTAAGCACAAGCGGCCCCCGGTCACGGGGTCGTGCCCTATGGAAAGGGGGGGGGATGTATGATTAGGGTTGGGACCCAACACATGTGTCTACTCAAAACCGGGAAAAATGGGCCCGATCATGCTTGACGTCCCTTTACGCCAGAGAACATACCGGGGCGTGAGTTCATTAAGGGTCAAGACGTCTAGTTTTCTTTCCGGTGAGGCCTTTATTTTGCGCAATACGGGGAAAGGGAAAAGACCGACAAAACGGCTGAATATAAAGATTGCACAACTAAATAGTTTTCAAGTAAAATCGGAAATTTGATTAAGTGGGGCCCCGAAAAGGGAAGAGTGCGGGGTTCGTGGAAGGGAAAGAGGGGGGACGAGCGCAACCCTTGGGCGGAGGAGGTCAGGAAAAGTGTAAAAAACAACCGCAACGTGAACCACAAATGTCCCGGAAAAGTTCTAAGGAGGATTGCCGAAAGAAGAACCAGAAAAAGGATTAGCCATCGGAAAAGGTGAAGGGGAGAAGACACGCCCGGGGTTGACATCAGGGTGTCGGAAAGGGGGGCCCGTCAAAAACCCCCAAACCCGGAACCCCCAAGCACGGTAAGCCATGCACACCCTTAGTAAGTCATAGAGTCAGTAGAGGTTTTGAACCCCCCGGTCCCGCCAGGAAAGGGAAAATCGTAGGTTCGATCCTAGGCCAGAATAGGAGGGGTTTGTATGTTTATCTTTAATACAGTCTGGTCTCTTAAGTGGAATCACGTCTAATAACTGTGTTACAACCCCCTCATGCCCCCAAACCTACCCACGATCCTGGCCTGCTAGCTATTTAAGCTAAAGAGTTTACGCTACGCCCCACTTAAAAACACCATTTGGCGTCACCCCCCTCAGCCAAAGGGCCAAACCTAGCTATGCGTGACAAATTTATTTATTAATTTAAAAAAAACAAATTTAAACAATCCAGCTGTTGTGTTAAAAAAAATAACCAACCAAACTTTTTTGAAAAATTTGAGTTATTATAAGGAAAAGCAAAATATAATCTAATTTTAATTATGAGAGGAAAAGGCATGCGTTTTTTATTTAACAAAAAAATTTCAAGAATCTATAGAAAGGGAAATTAAAGTTTAAGGTAAAACAACATACCCAATTATTTCATATACACATCGCTAAAAACAACCCTACAAGATATGAATGTGCAAAACTTCCCCCAAGAACATGACTACGACAATCTTCATCTTTGCTGTTTGGTTTGGATCGTATTTTGTGCCCTTTGACTTGAAAACAGGTCGGACTGTTTTATATATAACCGTTGTCCGTTGTTGTCTCCCCTGGCATTGGGCCCCTCTGCCAACTTATCACTATTTACAGGGCGAACTAATTACCCGAAAAACCATAGTTCGGTAGAGTGATGGCTGCGTGCGGGCACTTCTGGCCACGTGGCCATGGCGGGCCAGCAGTAAAAAAGGTGTCACCCTGCACGGGATACCGTCTAAAGGGCTGCCAGAAAAAAAACAACCCCAGCCCGGTTTTGGTTGGCCGTGTCGTTTTAATGTCTTTTTTGCCCCCGGGCGTGAAGAGGGCGGCCATCACTTTGCCGGCTGCCGGTTGGCCAGCACGGAAAGTCATGGACCTCATTGACACCCTACGCCGGCGGGCCATAACATACTAGAAACCTCCCCAGTAAAGGGGCCGCTGCCGTGTCGCTGTTGTTTTCCCGCCACGGGCATGAAGATGGGGCCATCACTTTCCCGGGCTGCCGGTTGGCCAGCAGCGGATAAGTATGGACCGTCATTAAAACCCCCTACGCAGGGCTGGCGCAACGTACAGTAACCTCCCAGTGTGGGTTTGGCCGTGCCGTGTCGCTGTTTTTTTTCCGCCACAGGCGTGAAGTGGGGGCCATCACTTTGCCGGCTGCCGGTTGGCCAGCAGCGGATAAGTCATGGACCATCACTTGTAACCCACGCCGGCTACCACAACGTACTGTAACCGCCCATGGGGGTTGGCCGCGCCGTGTCACTGTTGTTTTTCCCGCCCAGGCGTGAAAGGGGGCCATCATTTTTGCGGCCCCGGGTTTGGCCAGCCGGAAAGTCATGGCCATCACTTGTAACCCTAGCACGGCTGGCCACAACATATGTAACTGCCTAGGAGGGTTTGGCCGCTCCCATGTCGCTGTTTTTTGCCCCCAAAGGGTGAAGAGGCTGCCATCACTTTCCCGGCTCCCGGGTTTGGCCAGCAGGTAAATGTGTTGGCTCACACTGAAAAAACCGTCTTCCGCTAAACATATTTTAACAACACCCACCCAGTGAAAGTCGATTGCTTTTTATTATAGGTGATTATTCCCTCAACAACGGGTTTCTTCCGTGCCCAAAGGGTTAGAGGCTAGGCTTACAGATGGAAGTCGCCCGTGGACCAGATCGAGACACCTAACTTAAAACTTTATAATTTTAAATAAACATGTTTGTATCCCCTACAGATTTCGACTGGTGTCAGAAAAAAGACGAAAAACCTTTTGGAAAAAGATATTAAACAATTATACATTTTTTTAATTTTTTTGTTTTTCATATTAAGAACCAGATAGCCTGGTTTTCCCAAAGATTTCCAAGCAAACACGAATTTATGGGGGGCCTAAGTGGGCCCCAAGCGGCTGGCCAGTTTTTATTCTGGGGCCCGCCGCTTGCAAGCCGGGATCTTTGGCCATTTGCCGGGGAAGGGCCCGGGGTGAGCCACAAGTGACGGCCGGTGATGGCGGGGGACAAAATCAGAGCGAGCCGAACTGGCCAAAAAATGCCGGCCCGCAAACGGCTGGCCATAGTCTGGCCAGCCGCTTGCGGGCCACTTAGGGCCCCATCAATTCGTGTTTGCTGGGGACTTCTACACTTAGATGATATCGGAAAAAATCGAGCCGTATGAGTAGTTTTCGATTTATTCGCTGTTTTCATTTTATATAAAGAAACCAGTCTGAAAGTAAAAAAAACCAAAGGGAACCGAAAAAAAAGGAAATTACATTTATTAAAACGAATTTTTTTACATATTTAAATTTTAAATATATTTTATTATATTTTGTATTTATTGTCAACGTAAAAAAATAAATTACAAATCACACTGGGCTAAATCCCAGCATTCGCATTTAAAACCTGAAGAATACTTCTGGAAAACTAAATCAGGATTCCGGTGGGGAATTAGAATTAATGAGCACTTTTAAAGGGTTATTCACCGCTTAATCACAAAAATAATTTATTTCGGGATAATGCATGAATTTTGAAATAACAGAAAAATTATTGGGGCCACCCGACTGACCCGGAAAAAATTTCAATTTGGGAATTTTTAGCTAGGTCCCATCGGAAACATTTCCCCCAATAAATAACATGGGGACGATCTTTATGTCGGACTTGTAGGATTTTTATCCAAAATTATTTGGGAATTTTTGGGGCGTACCGGAAGTTTATGTAAATTCGATATATTTTTGGGTTTTTTTAATTTGGGCAAGGGTTCGGTCAAAATAGGATTACCAACAAATGTTTATATTGTTTTGCTATCTTTTCGGTTTGAGTGTTATTTATGCGTGACTCGATGTTATAAATAGCCATTTTTATTGGTCGATGCTTTTGTATTACGTGGGAAAAAAAAAAGCAGATTAAAGCCGATTTTAAGAAATTCAAAAATAAACTCCAACTTTCTCCAATGTCATGATCAAAAAAAATAAAATGGTGAATTACAGTTACATGTTAAAAAATTTTTAACGTTAATTTTAGTGTAGTATATGCATAGTTTGGTTAAAAAAAAATTTGGGGGGGCGGGGGGCAAATAGCCCCTTAACGCATGACTACATCTTCGGTGAGGCTACAGAGGGCGTCCGTCCGTGCTCTGCGTTGGCCTTCCTTCCCTTTGGCCAAGAAATTTCAATAATAATAAAAATTCGTCGGTACAAGAAATTTTTTTTGATTCGATCTGTCTCGTTTTGGAGTCTTCTGCCAAGGACTTTAAAAGTGAAAGATTTTGGGGGAAAAATGGTATTTTTTTAATTAGAGATTTTAAAATGTTTTCTTTTATGTGGGAAATGTTTTTAATATATTTTTTTAAATTATGTTAGTTTGTTTGATGATATTTAACATAAAAACGAGGTAAGAGTAAGATAAACTATAAATTTTAATTTTTATTTCGATGAGTTGGGCAAACAATTTTCATTCGGTAAATGTTAAATGAAACATTTACCATTAGTAGTGCAACCCCCCCCCCCCCCCCCACACAAACACACTTTTAAAGTTTCGATTTTTGGGACGGTAATAACAAAATTTAGAATACAAATCCAGATTATTTGTTAAATATCTTGAATGTTCTTGGGTACCAGTTTCGAGGGAAACCGAACATCTTAAACATTGGAAATTTTATTGTTTACACCTGACTCCAAGGAATCTGTTTTTGCTAATTAGGGTAACCTTGAGATTGCAGAAAAACATATATGTTAATGCATGTTTAATGTTCATATTATGAAGTTGTGACATATTTTGGTTCATAAAATCTTTAATGTGTTTACTACTGTCATCACATAATTAATATATTCAAAACATATATAATTTTGGTTTTAGACTTAGGTATTTGGTAACGACTTCTGACAAATAATGACGCAATCTTTTGAACTAAAATTAGTACTAGGGAAGCTTCGCAAAAGCTTTTTCAGGCGCGTTGTTGGATGAGCGTATGTTTTTTAATCGAAAAATCGTAAAATTGCGATTTTCATGAGAAATTATTTTCGATTGCGCTCAAATTTCACACAAATATAGACATTCATAAAATTTAGAATTCCATAAAAAAAATATTACAATCTGATAAAGCATGTAGGTGTTATAAGTCGAAGAAATGTTTTTTAAAACGAAAAAAAGCATAAAATTGCAATTTTTCATGAGAAATTTATTTTTCGATCGCGCTAAAATTTTACCCCAAATATTTAATTCATAAAATTAAGGTTTTGAAAAAATCATTACAACGGATAAAGCATGTGGTTTTATAAGTCAAAGAATTTTTTTTTAAAAAATATAAAAAAAATCGAAAAAAATTTGGGATTTTATAAAAAAATTTTTAGATTGACTCAAATTTCACGCAAAAATAATTATGCAAAATCAAGGTTATGTAAAAAAATCTTAAAAACGGATAAAGTATGTAGGTGTTATATGTCAAGAAATTTTTTAAAAAATCGAAAAAAAAATCGTAAAAAATTGCGTTTTTAAGAGAAATAATTTGTCGATTGCGCTCAAAAACGTGGCATTTTAAATTCAGAGATTTCAAAAGGCCTCCAAAAAATTTCATCGAAATTTTGGGAGTATTGGTATAGGGGGAATCGTTTACCAAACAGACGAAAAAAAAAAGAAAAAAAAGAAAGGAAAAAAAAAAACTTTCCGGATTTTTTTCCCAGTGAGTGAATGGGAATTTCGCTTCGCTCGCTACGCCATCCAAAAATTATGTGTAGTAAAAAGATTTCTTTTCTTATTAATCATTACCCTATCCGTCGTATTTATTCTTAGCACAATTTTTTCAAAAAAGCAATTTTTGACCAAGAAAAAAGATCCCCCTCGAAGTGGTTTGATCCAAAAGTTCTTACGATTACCCCTTTTTTTTACATTCTTTTTAATTGCAGTAATCTTTTTAATTTTTGAGTAGAAATTGCCCTATTTTTACCAATAATTTTTATTCGCCCCTTTTAAATCTATCAGTTAGGAAGCTTCGCAAAAAGCTTTTTTGGCGCGTTGTTTGGTAGTTATGTTTTTTTTAACGAAAAAAACGTAAATTGCGATTTTTATTTGAAAATAATTTTTTATTGCGTCAAATTTACACAAAATATAAATCATAAAATTAAGGTTTTTGTTGATTCATTACAATGGGTAAGTATGTTGGGGTTATAAGTTGAAGATTTTTTTTTTAACGAAATTACGTAAAAATTTCTTTTTAATGAGAAATAATTTTTAGTTGCGCTCAAAAAAGTGGCAAGAACGTGGGAGGTCAATATTTCGAAGGCCCCCAGAAAATTTTATCGCAATTAGAATATCGGTTTGGGAGGAATCGTGGGTTAAAAAGACAGACAAAAATAAGAAAGAAAGAAAAAAAAGAAAAGAAAGAAAGAAAGAAAAAAAAACAACATTCCGGATTTTTTTTTCCCGTGTATGAAAGGAATCCCCTTCCCCCCCCCTTTGCTCGCTACGTCATCCAAATATTTCGCATTTATGTTCAAAATCAGCATTGTACACAGATGTTACACCTACTGTTGATTAAACGTTAAAATAATAATTCTTAATAGGCAAAGGGAAAAACCTGTTGGGGCCTATAGCATTAACTTTATTTTTGTAGGGCACACGATGAATAGGGCTTTTTCCGATTACAATGTGAAACAATTAAATATTTAAATAGTGCGTCCTAGTTCATTTAATATAATAATTAAAGAAAATTAAAAAGAAATCAGAATAATTAAAAAAATTATAAATTAAAAAATATTTTGTTTGTGTATTTAAACGTGGAATTATCGAATCAATTATTTTTCTAATTGAATGAAAAATATTAACCATTTAAATTTTAAAAAGGCCAGAATCACATTAAACCACTATTTAGTATGATTTTATAAGTGATAAATCAATACTTTATAAACATGATGAAAAAACCGGATATAATTAAATGATACTATTAATACAAGTATGTAAAACAAATAATGCACGGGGTTAAAGCATAGTTCAACAATATTGATCATATTGGCTAAGGGTAATCAAAAGGTGTAATATTTTGTATTGCCGAGTACATGTTTCAAATTAGGTGCCCGTAGGGCGCCGCAGCCAACCCGCAGTGCGCTACACACTCAGGCAACCTTATACATCAAGCAGAGTGGGGGTGATCATCGAGGGTCACTCCGCCGTCTTGAAAAGGGATGTGAACTTGAAAAAACTATTCAAAATCGAAGACGGATTTAGGGACCTGACACACATACCAAATTTAGTTAAGGATACGAGCATCCTTTGGTGGAAAAAATGGCTTGAAACATGCTCAAAAATCATTTAAGGATGTTAGCTACTACTGCTAGCTAATGCAGTAGCACTGCTACTTACGGTCTTATTCGTCATAGTTTCAATCGGCCGCCGATAGTTATGACCAAAACGGGTGGGGCTACAAGTTCATTAATTTTACATAGCGGAACAGTTAAGGACTAGTGCCATTAGGGTCTTTGAAAAAGAAAGAAAAATGAAGAAAGTTGTCTGAAAGGACTTTCTCATATAAAGGACAGAGAACCTACAAAAACAGTGTTTCAATATAAGCCCTTGTACAAGAATATAATTCATCAAGTAACTATGGTTACTTGAACACCATGATCGGACTTACATGTTCACAAAAAGCAAAACTCTCGGCTTGGGACACTAGATATTTTATTATCCCATTGTAAATTGGTAATCCATAGAGAATAAATCAACTTTGTAAAATGATTATATTTTTAACAAACAATTTTCTGCAATGGAACTGTAAAAAGAAATGGAGATCACCACACATACAACCTAGTAAAAAATACAGCCAAACCTTACACACTCCCAAAAGAAATGAGATCAAATAACAAGCTCATGTTAACCGCCTTCCACAGTTTGCCCATTCTTAAAACGTAGTGTCCCGTAACAAGCATGTCCTTGAAAAGTTGGCCAAAATAGGAATAGCATGATATTACGTTTTATATTAAATTATAAAAAAAGAAACTCAGATGAAACTATTTACGTTTTACAATTAATATTGCCAAAATTCTAACATATTTGGCTAGCAGCTTATCAAAGGATGCTGTGCCGGGACACTGTACGTTTATGAATTATAAAAAATGCCGCAAATGTGGAAGGTTGAGAAGGGAGCTGGTGAGGTGTTGAGTACCCTAGAATAGTTTTACATTAATTTATGTTAATTTTATTGGTATAAATCAATAGGGTTGTTGTTAAGGTTAACTTGAGATAGGGGCGCGTCAACTGTAGAAGGCCCATAATGCGCCATCTTGCCTATGAATAGGATGAGAGGCCTAGGGTAGGGGGAGAAAGGGAAATGTTACCGACTCATCAATGTGCGGTCAGAAAGATAATTTTGTTGGTGGAAAGTGAGTTGGAACATATAAGTAGCGTCAGCCACCAATCATAAAATGTTACGTCCGGTTGTGGACAGACATAATGGAAGCAAATGTATTTATTTCCAAACAAAGTAGTTTAGATGGTTCTATAAATTAGATGAGCGGAAGGCGAAGGAGCGGGATTATAACCACTAGCGTGGTCGTAAGAATAATTCAAACTCTTGAGCTTTTACGATATTATCTTCCTCGAAATCACATTAAATATTAAAATGAATATGAGTAGGCTGTCTGAAAATACATGTTTATTTTTTAAACTTACCAGCTAGAAGCGTTGGATGGGAAAATAATGGAGTAAAAAAGCGTATTCCTCTGAATTATGTATTCTACTTTTAAAGGGTATATACCGGTACTGTATAATAAGAAAAGTAAATGATACTTATTGCACTCAAAACTGAAATGGAACAGAATACTTTTCTAACAGGGAAAATTACCATTTTTATATTATTGGGTTACGACGACACGAGGGACTTGGCAAAATTGGAAATAAAAATAGTTTCGCGCAAAGCTCGTGGTATTTGTGGTGGAATAATTGTCGGGGACTATAGGCCGTGCAATTTAGAATGGGTATCATCGAGCTGATGCTCTAATGATGGACGCGAGAGGGTCGAGCTATTTGGTCGTACCATCCACCAAAGAGATTTCCCTCTCTCCAAAAGGGTCTCGTGTTTCTGTGACAAAAATTGTGAAATGTGACTGCTACCTTAATTACGTGATTATGTGATTTTAATTACCCGATTAACCTATAATATTATATTAAATCAACAGTGTATAGGAAAGTTTTTGATATGGAATCATGGATGTATTGAACTGTTATTGAGTGACAATTGCCTTCTAAATAATGTGGTATTGAGAAATTGTCGTTCAGTCATGTGCTATTAGGGCCATCGGTTTCTTAATGTGTTATCGAATCTTTTGCGTATGGTATTGCCATGTTGACGTCCAAATATAGTTCGGCTACTCAAGATATAACGTATAGTACAGTGAATATTAAGACATGCCACCATTGCCCCTATAACACTCCAGCACAGGCGCACTCACTCGCCAAAAAACGAATTGCGTTTTCCTAGTTAGAAATAAAGGTTTTATTAGGACGAGGGAAGCGGAGCGATGAGAATACAATTCAAACTCAAAACGGCGCTTATTCTGTGCTTGTGTGTGTGTGTGTGTAAATCGAAAATCAGCCGAATCATTGAAACAGATGGTGCCCAAATTTAAAACAGACATCCGGTACGAGTTTACTGGAAACTGCTATCAAAATCAGTAGATCCATTGCAAATCTTAACCTACAAGAAATAATAAATTAAAAAACAGGAATGCCAAATGTGTATTAGGAAATTAGTGTTAACGACACACATGGTTTGATTTAAAAAATATTTATTTGTTGGGTTGTGTCAGGCTGTAAAAATGGCAGTGCCAAGGTGTATGTCGAATCTTGCCACGCTCAAGGTACACCCAAATTCGCTCGGAGATGCAGTTAACATTGCAATCTTTACACGTAATTAGTACTTGCTCTAGGTTTTCATAGTATGTCACAGACGATAGGGGACTACACTCCGTTATTATGCAATTCAAAACATGTTTAATAATTTTAATACATACAATTCCAGAAATTACAAAATCTTTCCCGACCAGGGGATTGAACCCAGGTCTCCCACTTTGGGTATAAGGGCCCTTATAGCAACTAGACTAGGAAAACGCCAAAGGGTCAGGGTGCGTTTAGACGATTGAACAAGTCATGTGTTGAAGTACCCGGGAAAACATTTCAGATTTAAGTTTGATAATAATATATTGTATAATTAATTAGGTTTTGAGTTTGTTAGTATATGACGCGTCCAACTCCGTTAGGCCATAATTGGCGCCACTAAAAACCTATAATAGGCTAGGAGGCATTAGAAAAGGGGAAGAAGGAAATGGTTAACCGGGTACTCAACACATGGTCACTTTTACTCGTCTAACACTAACGCACGATTTTGGCGTTTTATTTTTTAGTATAAGCTTTACCAGGTGTTATAAATAACACGACATAAATAGAAACCTGGAATATAATTACCTACAATGCGTACAAAAAAAAAAGTCTTTGGGCCTTTGCAATAATGAACTTGAAAAAGGTAATGAGAATCCCAGGCACACACAAAAAAACTTATTAGCCCAGGGTGGAAAGAAAATTTTTGCTATGGTAGGTACCGGACAAAATCCGAACAGCTGAAAATTTGCAACACATGTTCCAAAGCTTTGATTATTCTAAACACATAGTTGAAAAGTACCTAAGTCGCGCGTGCGTTCTTGAGATATAGTGGCAAAAGGGCGTAAGTGCCAAAATTTGTTGATGTTTCAATTTCAACCTTTTTTACACAAATATCTAACAAATTATAAATATTTCTACAAAAGTAAGTTGAAATCAGTATAAGCTTCGACCCAGCGTGGCAACAAGGGCGTTAGTGCCAAAAAATATGATATTTTCAATAATTTAATACATTTGACATAACGTATGTGCAACTGCAAATTATTATGATTCATACGGACGAAACGTGAAATTGTTCCTTTTCTTCGACCAGGTGTCTTGACACATGGTGGCATAAGGGGTAGTTGCCCCCCCCCCCCCCCCAAAGATTGTTATTTTTAGTGTTCAACAAACTTATTGATATTCATATATATATGCAACATATTTAGTATTCGTACGAGACAAAAGTAAACATCTTCCCCGAGCTTTCGTTGGCTGGCGTCTTTGATAAAGGTGGCAAAAGGGTGTAAATTGACACATAATTCAATATTTAATATAACAAAGAGCTTTGGACATCAAACTACGTTTATTGTAACATATGAATACCATACAATGGACACTCAATGTCTAAATCCATGCATGCTGACTGAATTGCTAAGCAGCTTGTAGTAAAAGAACCATTACCAAAATCGGTTGTAATTAGCAGATTGGAACAAAACCAAATTATAAAATATTTACCCGACATTTCTCGAACGGCATGAATAGACATAGTTGGGCGAAGGATCTGGGGTGGTTTTGAGCTGGAAAGTTTAACATATCAAAGCTGAAAAACTAATCTCATGTTAAAAATAATAAAAAACGGATTTTGGAAAGGGATTCGAGCCGGAGCTGTGGACCAACCTAGCTTGGGTTGGCTGTCTGTAGTGTCCCATCAATACAGATCATGAGCTGCGACTCTTGATGAATAGCCTAGTGGCAAAATGGCGTAAGTCACAAAACTAGAAAAAATTCAGTCATATGATTTAAAATATTTGCGGTGATCAGCAGCGTTCCAGATCCAGAGTTATCAGCCGAAACATTATTTGAAGACCTTGAAAACACCACCCAGCATTTTTGCAATCATCCTCAAGTAAATCCCAAACATGGCACTTAAACTGAATTAATTGGTGTCAGCTACCCTGGTCGTACTTAAAAAAAAGTAATATATGAAACCGAAGTGAAAGCGTAAAGATAGAGTACATGTCCCTTTCTTCATTGGACAAAAAAGCATTACTGCGCATCATTCACAATTGAAGTTATCCGCAACACAACAATTTAATAGAAATTAATTATGGAAATGGTGATCTGAAGACGATTTTGCACAAAAGACGACTTTCACTGTTCGACGAAGTTTCTTTTGTTAAACTACGACAAAATCACATTTATTGTCACAGAGTTGGGAATCAATCTCCCTATACATAAACTACCATGCCGACACATATATTTTTCCGGTATAGTGGTCAAACTTTGATGAAGTGTAGTGATGGCCCGCCACCTCGTCCTGTTTCCATAAAAAAAACTTAGGGGGGGGGGGGAAAAAAAAACAAAAACAGTCTATACTAAAATCATGTTTCATTTTGTGTTGTGATAAATGCGGCTCAGTGTGTTAGTTGGTTATGACGGACACCTGAGAACGTCTTGTACCAGGCTGGTAGGAATTACTAAGCTGCAGTTACCAAAGTAAATAAGTAAATGAAATATTGCAGAAGTTTTTAAGATATAAGTTTTGTCTTATGTTTTTCTAACGTGTGACACAATAGATTTTGCTGTGGTACATTCCGTTACTCATTGAGCAGTTAGCACTTCATTTGCAACTGCGTTACTGTGAGCTCGAGATTTGATATGCTGCCAGTTCCACCAGAAACATTTAATAGGATCTAATCCATCCATCCCCTCTAGGGTTTTGATGGGCAAAAAAACATGGGGAATGTATGATAACTTCGTAGCGTCAAAGCAAGGTCGCGGAGCTGTGAACATCCCAGCACAGCAATTCAGTCCACTATGCAAGCGTTCGTTTCCACGGACATTTAAAAAATCAAATCGGTACTTGAAATATGTTTATTCTTTCTTTGCTCATGGCTCTATCTATCGTGATGTGATACTATAGTCAAACCCAAGATAGGTTGGTACACAGCTCCGTGCTCGAAGCCGCTGAGAATGCTGGAGGAATATTATTTTATAGGTTTTGTAATGTCCAGCTGCCCTATAGAAAGTTACAACAATTTGGTAATGGGTTCTTTACATACAAGCTGGCTATAGCAAGTCCAGTCCAGCACTGCCAGGATTACATTGAGGTCCATTGTTTTGGTATTCTGGTACAATAAAAAGTAGTAGTTGAATGTCCAAAAAGCAACTTTTTTATGCTCTTGAAATATAGAATTATGATGTTAAGTTACGCCCTATGCCACCCATTTTATCAATGACGTCAGCCAAACGAAATCTCGGAGGAAGATGTTTACTTTTATCTCGTATGCATACTTAATAATTTGCATTATATTTGGAGTCAATAAAGTTGTAAGACTGAAATAACAAATCTTTGTCCACTTACGCCCTTATGTCACCAGTGTCAAGAAAAACTGGTCGAAGAAATAGGGAACAATTTTCACCCCACGTCTGGGCCCGGGGTATGTTTGAAATTGCCCAGGAGCATGGCTCTGCTAATCGTAAAAGGCCGATTCAAGAGAAAAAGTCCACCTCGCAAACATCAGCTAGTAAGCGGGGAGTATTATTACTCACCGAACCTAGAGGCGAGCTCTGGCAATCGTCGCGGGGTCCTTGCCACTTCCTTGACGGACCCCCGGCGGACGATTGACAATGACACAAACGACGATGAAAACGACGATGGGACGGACGCGGACGTGAGAAAAACCCCCCTTCCTCCCTTACCCGTGGCTGGTTCTAACCAGAATGGGCCCTTCCCCCCCCCCCCTAGGGTTTAGAGTGGTGCATTATGACCTAAACGGTTTGACGCGGTCCTTAATCCAAATAAACAAACACCAATTCCGTTTCCGTTTGTGTATGGAATACAATAATAATTTTGCCGTTGCACATACGTTTGTCAAATGTATTGAAAGTATTAAAAATATCATATTTTTAGCACCTCAGCCCTTTTGCCACGCACAGGTCGAAGCTTATGACTGATTTTAACTTTACTGACGTAGAAATTTTAACAACTTTGTAAATTGGGTAAAAAAAAAAATGGTTGAAATTGAAAATAAAAGAAATTTTTGGCACTTCCCCCCTTTTTCCCACTTTTCGGGGGGGGGGGGGGGGGGGGGGGGGGGGGGGTTTTGGGGGGGGGGGGGGGGGGGGAATTTGTCCGGGTAAAAGTTTCCCCCTGGGCATAGTAATCATTGGGGACGAAATAATCAAAAAAAAAAAAAACCCCCAACCCTCAGCGCGATAAAAGGGGTTTCGCGGCCTGAAATAGAAGTGTAATTTTTTCCTCTTATCAAGTACGTTCCCTGTATACACGTTCACCGCCTGTACACCTCCGAAGTGCGTGTTGTTTGTTGTCGTAAGTGTACGTTGGGTCGACCTCAACTCGACCGGCACTTGTGCTCTTTGCACAAAACCAGCAGGCCTAAGTTAGTTGCAACAACTAGTGTAAAACATCTTGCTGACGAAACATCTTGGTTATATACGTTACACCTAATTTGAAAATTTATCGCCTCACCTAACAAAACGCTTTATAATTAATCAGGTTACCATTTTTTTATAAATAGAAAGGTCCACCGGGTTTCCCTACTGGCTTCGGCAAAAATTCCCCATTTATCCAAAATAATCTAGACATGACGGACAAAAAGGAATTTTCCTTGCCGGACCAGTGGGCCCCACTTCCCAAAATTGAAGACGCGGCTAGTTTAGGAAAAGACTTTCAGGGCCGAAGAAACAAAAATACCAGGGGGTCTATGATGATGAGAGAGTTTGATGATGATATGATGATGTGATAGATGATGATGATATGTGATGTGATGATGATGATGACGATGAGATTTTTTATTTTCTTTGCTCAGTCTGGGTTAAAATTTTTATTCGGGGACGATGAGGGTGATAGAGGGTAAAGGGGACATTAAAAAAACCCCTTACCATATTTTGGGGGATTCAACCCCCGTCCTCGTAGAGCCACACGTTTCGGAACAGCGCCCTAATCTCATGGCCCGAGGAAGCGTGGGGGGTCTAATTTTTTAAACCCCGTGCGGAAAACTTTTAAATTTTATTTTTTTTTTAGCGTAGGGAACAACGCTTAAAAATTCAACAAAGTAAAAGGATGTAAAACAAAATCGAAAATTATATTAATTAATTAAAAAAATAATAAATAAATAATAAAAAAAATAAAATAAAAAATAATAATTAAATTTTAATTTTATAAAATAACCATGTGACAAAATTTTGAATCACAGTGAAACAAATTTTAATTAACCCCGGGGTTAACATACTCCATTTTTCAAAAAAAAGTGTAAAGAACCGGCCCCTCTAAACCCGATTTTCCCGAAAAAAAATTTGTGCTAAAAAATTTTTTTCAACCCTCCCAGGTTCTTTATGTCCCCTTTTAGGGTCTAACTAGGGTATGTTGCGGAAGGATATTGTGAAGGGTGTCGAGGGCTTGCATTCGTTTTAACGGAAAATTTTTCGGGAAAAATCTTCAGTCAGGATTTGCCGCTGCCGATCTCAAGGGGATTTAACCCTAACCATCCGAATCGGGTCGCACGCTTATTTACTGACTAAAACAACAAAAATTTTTGTCATCGAAATGACAATCTACGAAGCACAGTAGTTTTAATATTTTTTTGTCTCTGGTTTATTGATTTAATTTTTTACTCAAGTCTATCCTATTCAGTTAAAAAACTGTTTTTACAAAGGAGGACAAACAAAATCACTATTTACATATGCAGACCAAAAATAACTACAGTTAAGTAAAATATTTTAAAATTAATAAAAACAACATGCATTAAAACACAAAAATTCGGGAAACGAATTCTAAAAGGATATTAAATGCAATTGAAAAAATGAATCAAATTAAAAAGGGGGTGGTGTAAAAGAGAAAAAATGGTCAAAAAGGAAAAAGAAAAAGGAAAAAACATTAAAAAAAAAAACGAAAAGAAAAAACGGTTTATTAGCTACCCCACTAAAAAAATTGAGGTTTACCAAACATCAGAATCAGGGGTTATCAAAACTTTCCAAAAATTTAAAATTTTGGGCATATGGGTTTTGGATGGCAAAAGCAAAGACTCAATTTCATGACCCCCCAAAAAAATTAGCTGGGGAATTATTTTTTTTTTTCTTTTTTTCGCCATTACCGGGCAAACAAAAAAAGCGATCTTGATGAAAATGGGAGAGGACCTTCGAAATCTCGAACTTACACTTCCCCACTTTTTTGGGTACAATCAAAAGAAAATGTCTCATGAATATGTATTTTTACAATTTTTTCGTTTTATCGTGCGACATTTTCGTGACTTTTGGGGCCGATCGGGGCAAAAACGGGTGAGACTACAACTTTTCAAAATTTTACAGGACATTAAGTTAGGGGATGTAGTCCCTTTTGAAAAAAAAAACTGGAAAAAGTTTGCCAAAACCCATAGAAATAAAGTTTTAATATAATTTTTTTGAGGTATAAATAAAAATTAACAAGTAAAAATAGAAACTTGAAAAAAAACACCTAAAATTGCGTTAAAAAAGGATTACAAAATTAAAGAGATCCAACGCAAACTAAAATTTGCAAAAAAAAAGCTCATCCACAACGCGATAAAAAAAAAGGATTCGCGGAAGCGGCCTAGTATTTAATAAATTCAAAAGACAATCCCCAAAATTTACTCGTTATCGGTCGATCTACGGCTCGTGGAGTAACAACAAGTGTTTGAAGCAATAAAAGCTCCCACTTCGTTTTTGTATCATATTAAAAAAAAAAATTTACAAAAATTGATGTTAGCTGTGTATGTTTTACGTTAAAGGGAAAAATGTCAGAAGGTTTAACCTGTAAAAAAGTATTTTAAAGTGTGTACCTCACCTCAACCGATGTCCCTGATCGGACTTTTATTTCACTTAGTCCCTTTTTGATTGGTGTCTTATTTTTACAGGATCAACTTGTGTAACATTTCAATTCAAACTTATCAAAAAGGGAAAGGCATTCGTCTCGTTGGCGCCTTCTCACTAACGTTGTCGAGTGCCTACTGCCATACCAGTGAGAAAATAGACTTTGACTGGTAAAGAGGGGGGAGGAGGGGGGGGGGGGGGAAAGGGTACGATTGGGCCCCCCCTTGCTATAGCCAACTTTGATTTTTGAAAAAAATTCTTGTGACATCTTAAATTTTTAATTTTTTTATCGTAAATGGCGCCAGGCCTCGTTAGAGGTTTTAAAAACTCACTTAATAAATAAAAGGAGTGATAAATTAACCCCTATACGAATAATAATTTTTATTATTTAAATCAGGATGATAAAAGGAATGAAAAAAACAACTAAGTTTCTTTCAGGCAGAAAAAACTTAAATTTTAAAAGTTTTTTTTTTTGAGGGAACGTATACCAAAAACTGGGCATGCACATACTTTGTGTTTGAAATTTTGTTTGGAACATAGACGGTTGAAGTCGCTCGAGAAATTTTCACTACAATCTTAACCACGTCCACTTACTTAAAAGTAAATAAAAGTAAAAAAAAAAAAAATGCGAGAAATCTGGGGGAAAGATGATAGGAAACAATAAGGAGGGCAATTCAATTTATATGTTTAATATATGTCGGGCAAAAACATCATGGTTTAAAAATGTGAGCCAGGTGCTGCGTTTCTGGATTTCTGCTGGAAGAATCTGGTTTGGGAACGCTCGGGAGAAATGATGTAGGAAACAAAAGGAGACAATTTAAATTTTTATGTTTTTATGTCGGGCAAATACATCATGGTTAAACTGTAGCTAGGTGCAGGTCTGCTGATTCTGCTGGGGAAAAAGTCGGTTTTGAACGCTCGGGAAAATGTGATGGAAAAAAAAAAGGAGGGCAATATAATTTAGATGTTTTTATATGTCGGGCAAATACATAAAGGTTAAACATGTGAGCTAGGTGCATGCGTCTGCTGGATTCTGCTGGAAGAAGTCTGGTTGTGAGACGCTCGGGGAGAAATGATGATAGGAAACAATAAAGGGGGGCAATATAAATTTTTTATGTTTATTATGTCGGGGAAAACTCATGGTTAACATGTAGCTAGGTGCATGGGGTCTGCTGGATTCGCTTTGGAAGAAGTTGTTGTGAGACGCTCGGGAAAATGATGATAGGAAACCCCCAAGGAGGACAATTTTAATATAGTTTAATATGCGGGGAAATACTTTTATGGTTAAAAATGTGAGCTAGGTGCATGCTCGCGGATTCCCCGCTGGAAAAAGTCTGGTTGTGAGAAAGCTCGGGAAAAATGATGAAAAACAATAAGGGGGGCAATTAATTTAATGTTTAATTAGTCGGGGAAATACTCTGGTTAACATGTGAGCTAGGGCATGCTCTGCTGGATTCTGCTGGAAGAAGTCTGGTTGTGAGACGCTCGGGAGAAATGATGATAGGGGAACAATAAGGAAGGCAATTCAATTTATATGTTTAATATATGTCGGGCAAATACATCATGGTTTTAAAATTGAGCTAGGTGCATGGTCTGCTGGATTTTGTGGAAGAAATTGGGTTTTGAACGCTCGGGGGAAAAGAGATAGGAAACAATAAGGAGGGCAGTTCAAAATTTGATTTTAATAATGCGGGCAAATACTCAAACAATGTGGCTAGGGGCATGCGTCTGCTGGATTCTGCGGAAGAAATCCCGGTTGTAGAGTCGGGAGAAATGATATAGGGGGAAAAATAAGGAAGGCAGTTTTAATTTTGATGTTTAATATGTCGGGCAAAAACATCATGGGTTTAAATGGACTAGGTCAGCTCTGCTGGGTTCTGCTGGAAGAATTGGTTTTGGGGCCGGGAGAAATGAGATAGGGAAAAATAAGGAGGGCAATTCAATTTATTGTTAATATATGTCAGTCAAATACACATAAACAGTGAGTAGGCTGATTCTGCTGGGGAAACGTCAGAAGAAGAAGTCTGGTTTTGGACGCTACTCGCGACGACACACGCGACGACGAGAGATGCGCTGGGAAAGACCCCCCCAGCCCCCCGGACCCGACATGACAACCCATAACGGTTCAGGCAGAGTTTATCTCTTTTGCATCTGAAGAGGAAGAAAAAAACGATTAAAAAAAATTTCTTTTGGAATCCTGGGTAGGGTGCAATGCATGCCCCCCTTTAGGTTTTATTACTAGGTCTATGGGGTTTGGACAATTTTGAAGAATTTTTCTTAGGGCTGTTTAAGAGGGCTAATTACTTTTCATTTGCAAGTTAATACTGAGGAAAAAACCTCGGAAAAAACATTCAGTCCCCGGATTGCCCCAAACTCGACGGGTTTGAATGGGAAAACCCCCTAACCAGAGTCGTGCGCTTAACGCCGAACCCCCCCGGGATTTCGGTTTGAAAATTTCAATACAAGTTGCTGGGTGACTTCAACTGACTAAGAATATAAAAAACCCTTTTTTGGTCTTTTTAAGCCAAAGCTGTCGGGATTTTACACAAACCCCAGCTGATTTTGTGTACTTAAGCAATGGTGGTTAAAGCAAAACAAACGGAAAGTACAGACTTCCCTTGATACTACAGTTTTTCCGCAAACTTGTGCAGTGCCTGACAGAGATTTTCAATACAAAAAAGCGAAGTATAAAAAATAATAGAATCGGTCATTTTTTTTAATGTCCCAGAACTTTGGTTATTCATAATTTGAGAAACAATTGAAAAACAAAATAAACCCAAAACAAACAATATTTTTAAAAGATTTTTACTGCAAAAATTTGTCACTCCAAATTTCAATTTTACAACCATTAATAAATTTAGCAAAATTTTCCAGAATTTTAAACAAAATCGATTTTTTTTTAAATTATTCTATTAAAAACGAGGAATTTTATCAAATGATTAATTTTTAGAAAAAAATTTTAACAGTAGAAAGTCCCTGTAACATTTATAGGTTAAAAGCATCCTAAAAATCATATTCACTATTTTTTATCAAAGATTTTTTATATCTGTTATTAGGCCCAAATATTTTTGAAATGTAAGGGATGGGGGGTTTTGTCATCCTTATAGGAAAGGAACTTCTAAAAATTTTTCTAAAAAGTCCCCAAAATTTTTAACTTTTGGTTGAAATTCCCTAGCTAAAAGGAACTCGTTTTACAAAAAGTTCCCGAAAAAGGAACGCGTTCCTAGGAACGCGTTTTTTTTTTAAAGTTCCTATACCCAACACTGAGTATTAGTATCAGTCAAGTGTTAAAGTACAGTAATCCTTCCGTGTAACTCACATTTCTCATCCTTGCAGAAACTGTTAAATCATCCTTTTTGGCCCCCCCTTTCAATATTAATGAGATAGCAGACACTGTTTTTTCACCGAAAATATCATAGGCCAGACAACCGGCCCCAAGCTGCAACTAGAATAAAGAACAGGATGGACTTTACTGGCAGTTTCCTAGTTTTCAAGGAAGTACAAAACGTATCAGTTATATTACCAGTCATCATGTGTTTCACAAATCTATATTCGGATACCCTAATGAGATAATGTATGACAGTCCAGTTCATCACTTTATCAAAGATTGCAGTTATATATTATACATTATAAGTATAAACAATAAATGGGCTAATTATAAAGCAAGCAGAGTTGGGGTGTTTTCGAAGTGTCACCCGGCAGTTATGGAACGTTCTATGAACTTAAAAACTGTCATTGCCGGGGGGATTAAAAAACATGAGAACACATGCCAAATTTTATTGAGTATCGATCATTCCTTTTGGGTGAAAAAAGGATTGAAACGTGCTCAATCTCTTAAGATATACTGGCTACTACTTACTAATTCGTCAGTTTTAATGACCCAGCGATTCTGACCAAATGGGTGGATTTTATATGGATGTTAAGGTAATGGTGATATAGTGCCTTTTGAAATAAAAAGTTGAAAAAGATAGATGGAAGGCACCCAAATTAAGGTTTAAATATGCTTTTACAGGCATATAATAAAAACATATTGTAACTATATAAACTTGACAATCACTTCAATACGTAAAAAAATCAATTTTTGGGGCACGAGATATTTGCAAATTACCATAGCAATAAATACTACTTGATAAAAATTATTTTTATTCTATTTTAACAAAAATAATTTTGCAGTAGAACTTGCAAAAGTAATGAGATCCAACGCATTCAAAAAACTTGTAAAAATACAGCAAACCTTATACTCACTCAAAAGTTATGAGATCTAAAAAAGGGCATCCCACATTCCCACTTCATTCATATTCATGGATGATTCACATTTATAGTGCCCCGTAACAACATTCTTGAAAAGCTTGGCAAAAAAGAATTTGCATACACTTTTAAGTTTAAATTAGTTGGCTAAATAGAATTTGGATGAACTATTACGTTTTAATTGATAGTTGCAAATTCTATTTTGTCAAGCTTTTCAAGGATGTTGCAACGGGGCACTGTACGTTCATGAATTACTAGGAAACTTCGCAAACGCATTTTCAGGCGCGTTGTTGGATGAGCGTATATTTTTTTTAAAACGTAAAATTGCGATTTTCGTAAGAAATAATTTTTCGATTACGCTCAAATTTCAGACGAATATATTAATTCATTAAATTGAGGTTCTGTGAAAAAATCATTACAATCTGGTAAAGCATGGTGTTATAAGTCGAAGAATTGTAAAAAATCGAAATAAATCGTAAAATTGCGATTATTACGAGAAAAATTTGTTCGATTGCGCTCAAATTTCACACGAATATATAAATTCTTAAACTTAAGATTCTGTGAAAAAATCATTACAATCGGATAAAGCATGTAGGTGTAACAAGCTGAAAAAAGTTAAAAAATCGAAAAAAATCGTAAAATTGCGATTTTCATAAGAAATAATTTTTCGATTACGCTCAAATTTCACACGAATATATTAATTCATAAAATTAAGAATATGTGCAAAAATCAATACAATCGGATGAAGCATGTCGGTGTTATAAGCCGAAGAAATTTTTTAAAATCAAAATCAATCGAAAAATTGCGATTTTAATGTGACATAATTTTTCGATTGCGCTAAAAATCGTGGCAGTTTTAAGTTCAAAAATTTCGAAGGCCTCCTGAAAATGTCATTGCAATTGGAGAATCGGTTTAGCAGGAATCGTGTTGTCGTGCATTGAGCTGCCATGTGTTATGCGAATTTGCTGTTGTTCTTTGGAAAAATCATTACTAAGTTGAATTTTTTAAAAATTAAATTAAATTAAATTAAATTAAAAATTAACTTTAATTTTTTATTTATTAATCGTAATTGTTAAAAAAATCGTAAAATTGGGATTTTTATAAGAAATAATTTCTCGATTGCGCTCAAATTTAACCCCAATATATTAATTCATAAAATTAAGGTTCTGCGAAAAAAATCATTACAATCGGATAAAGCATGTAGGTGTTATAAGTCTTAGAATTGTTTAATAAAATAAAAAACCCGTAAAATTTCGATTTTTATGATAAATATTTTTTCAATTGCACTCAAATTTCACAAGAATATCTTATTATAAAATAAAGTTCTGTGCAAGTCAAAGAAATTTTTAAAAAATCGAAAAAAATCGTAAAATTGCGATATCATGAGAAATAATTTTTCGATTGCGCTCAAAAACGTGGCAGTTCTAAGTTCAGTGATTTCGAAGGCCTCCATAAAATTTCATCTCAATCGGAGTATCGGTTTAGCCGGAATCGTGAGGACAAACAGACAAAAATACAAAAAAAAGGAAAAAAAAGAAAAAAAAACATTCCGGATTTTTTTCTCCAGTGTAGTAGAATGTAATCTTCGCTTCGCTCGCTACGCTCATCCAAAAAGTTATTAAAATGAATAACGTGTTTGGTGTTTCGTTTAAATTGCACTCTACTTTTTCAAAATATGTTAGTTTATTAATTTAACAAAACAAATTTCAATAATCCAGCTGTTGTGTTAAAAAAATAACCAAACAAACATATTTTGAAAAAGTTGGTTGTGTTATCCAAGGAACGTCAAATATAATCTAAATTTTAATTACTGAGAGGATAAATAACATGCGTTTTTTTATTTAACAAAGCAAATTTCAAGAATCTAGTAGAAATGTGAATTAAGTTTAAGGTAAAACAACCATAGCCAATTACTTTCATATACAATATCACTAACACAACCAGCCCTACAAGAGTGAATGAATGCGCAAACACTTACCCAATAACATGACTACGACAATCTTCATCTTCTGCTGTTTGGCTTGGATCGAAGTTGGTGACGATTTATTTGACAACAGGTCGGACTGGACTATATATATACCTGTCTGTCCGTCAGTCTGTCCGTATGACCTGGTCATTAGTGCCCGTCTGCCACACTAATCACTATTTACAGGGCAAACTAATTACTCTGTCTTCACTTACACTAGGAAAACGCTAAAGTCTCGCCGCGTTGATGGATGAGCTTTTTAAAAAATTTTGTTTGCATGGGATATCTTTACTTTTGCAAGTGCTTTGTTTTGCTGCCTACGCATTGTAGGTGATTGTTGTCAAGTTTCTTTTGTTACCTGTCAATTGGTATTATTTACCGTAAAAAACTTATATTAAAAGCTTTATTTCTATGGATTCTGGCTAACTATTTCAACTTTTTCTTTCAAAAGGTACTACATCACCATAACCTTAATGTCCATGTATAATATGAACGTTGTAGCCCCACTTGTTTGGTCAGAATTGGCCCAAATGGCACGAAAATATCGCACAAAAATCAAAAAACTTATATTAAAAGCTTTATTTCTATAGATTCTGGCTTACTTTTTGAACTTTTTCTTTCAAAAGGTACTACATCACCATAACCTTAATGTCCATGTATAATATGAACGTTGTAGCCCCAACCGTTTGGTCAGAATTGGCCCAAATGTCACGAAAATATCGCACTAAAAATCGAAAAAAATCGTAAAAGTACTATATTTATGAGAAATATATCTTCGATTGTATCCAAAAACAATACACCTCTAAGTTCAGAGATTTCGAAGGTCCTGTTAAATTTCCATCAAGATCGGATATGCCGTTTGCTTGGTAGAGAGTTAACAAACAGACAGAAAAACAAACAAACAAACAAAAAAAAAACACCAGAGCTAAATTTTTTGGGGGTCAGTGAAATTGAAGTCTTCGCTTCGCTCATCCAATGACATCGGAAAACATCGCAGCCGTATGATGTAGTTTTCGATTTAGCCGCTAGCTTTACATTATATGTCATACAAACCAATCAGAATGTAAAAACTAACATCATATTTTTAATTTAACTCAATTTTTACATTAAAAATGTATTATATTAAATGTTTTTGTTTTTATTGTCAACGTAAAAGAATAACTTACTAATCACACTAGGTGTCGGGAAAACTAAGTCAGGATTGCTGTTGACGGGATTAGAATTAGGGTATAACACTTATTGGGGTATTCAGCAGCTTAACTCAAAAAATATATTTCCCTCGGGATAACTAGCTATGAATTTAGAAAGATACAGGAAAATTATTGGGTCCACCATGACCCGAAAGAAAAATTTACAAATTTGGAAATTTTCGAGCTAGGTCCCATCGGCAAAAATTTAACATAATTAATAACATGGGGACAAACTTAATGCCCCGTGACCTTGGAGGTCTTGATCCAAAATTTTTTGGCCATTATTGACGTACTCGGAAGCCTTTTCTGTAGATTCGATATATTTTGTTTTGTAATTTGGGCAAGTAGTTCGGTCAAAATATACTGATTACCAAGCAGGTGTGTGATATTTTAATGCATATCTTTGCGTGTTTGAGTGTATATTTGTGCACAGTTCCAAGACTCGATGTTATAAATAGCCATTTCAGATTGGTACGATGCTTAAGTATACGTGGAACAAAAAAGAAGCAGATTTAAGCCGATTTAAGAAATTCACTAAAAGTAAAACGACAATTTTCACCAATTTCCGGATCAAAAAACATAGAAAATTCGTGTAAAATCACAGTTACAAGATATATTTTTTGAACGATAATTTAAGTGTAGAATAATGCTATAGATAGATTATGTGGTAAAACAAATTGGGGGTAATAGCCCATTTAACGCATGAGCTACATTCGTCGGTGAGGCTACAGACGGCTGTCCGTCCGTGCAGCGCGTAGGTCTTCCTCCCATTTAGCCAGGTAAATTTCAAGAAACTAGGAAGCTTCGCAAACGCTTTTTCAGGCGCGTTGTTGGATGAGGGTAATTGGTGCATTGAGCTGCCATGTGTTATGCAGATTATCTGTTGTTCTGTGAAAAAATCATTCCAATCTGATAAAGCATGTAGGTGTCGAAGTCGAAGAAATTTTAAAAAAAAACTAAAAAAGCATAAAATTGCGATTTTCAAGAGAAATATTTTTTTGGTTGCTCTTAAATTTCACACGAATATATTACTCCATAAAATTAAGGTTCTGTGAAAAAATCATTACAATCGGATAAAGCATGTAGGTATTATAAGTCGAAGAATTTTTTTGTAAAGCGAAAAAAGCGTAAAATTGTAATTTTCATAAGAAATAATTTTTCGATTGCGCTCAAATTTCACACCAATATATTAAATATTAATATAATAAAGGTTCTGTGAAAAAATCATTACAATCAGATAAAGCATGTAGGTGTTTAAGTCGAAGAAATGTTTTAAAAATCGAAAAAATCGTAAAATTTACTAAAATGATATTTTAACATACGACGTCAGAGTAAGAGGATGGTTATATACTCAATGGTAAGACGTAAGACTAAATATTTTAATTTAGTTATTCGACTGAGTTGGCCAAACGATATTTATTTCGGTAAATGCTACAATGAAGCATTTGCCATTAGAAGTGCAAGAACCTCCCCCCACCCCCCCCACCGCCATCGCCACCACACACACACATTTTGAGTTTTTACGGTAATAACAAAATATAGGATACAAATTCAAAATTATTTGAAAAATATCTGAAATGTTCATGGGTATCAGTTTCGATGGAACCGAATACTGGAAAACTTTTAATTGTTTACACCTGACTCCGAGGAATCATTAGTGTTAATTTGGGTAACCTTGAAATTGTTTTTCACTATTTGTTGCTGTAACTAACAACACTGCAGAATAACATATTATGTTAATGCATGTTTAATGTTCATATTATGAAGTTATGACATCTTTGGTTTATAAAATCTAAGTGTTACTATGTCATCAAATTAGTGACATTCTATATGTTAAACTATATAATTTGGTTTTTGACTAAGGTACTTTGGTAACGACTTCTGACAAATAATGACGCAATCGTTTGAACTAACTTAGTAAAAGTTATGTGTAGTAAGAAGATTTTCATTAAGTATTAATATTTCGCATTTATTGTTCCAAAATCAGCATTTTGTACCACATGCCCCCCCCCCCCCCCCCCCCCCCCCCCTAATGTATAAAACGCTAAACTAATAATTCTCAATAGGTAAGGGAAAACCTGTTATAGGCCCTATGCATTAACTTTATTTTTGTAGGCACACAAGTGAATGGGGGATTTTTGCGTACTTACAATGTGTAACAATTAAATAAGTTAATAGTAGTCCTAGTTCATTAAGAATAACAAATTAAAGAAAAAGAAAAAGAAATCAGAATAATGTAAAAAAAAAAAAATTGGTTGTTGGATGAGCGTAGTTAGCGAAGCGAAGATTCCATTTCACTACACTGGAGAAAAAAATCCTTTTTTGTTGTTGTATTTTTGTATCTGTTAACACAATTCCGGCTAAACCGGATGCTCAGTTACAGGTGTAGGATGCTCAGTTACAGGTGTAGGATGCTCACTTACAGCTGTAGGATGCTCAGTTACAGGTGTAGGATGCTCACTTACAGGCGTAGGATGCTCAGTTACAGGTGTAGGATACTCAGTTACAGGGGAGTATGCGCACTTACAGGTGTAGGATGCTCAGTTACAGGTGTAGGATGCTCAGTTACAGGTGTAGGATGCTCAGTTACAGGTGTAGGATACTCAGTTACAGGTGTAGGATACTCAGTTTCAGGTGTAGGATGTTTAGTTACAGGTGTAGATGAACATCGTTTTAACAGCCTTGCTTTAGCTTATTGATTGATTGATTGGATATTGCTTAACGTCTCATTGGATGAGCGAAGCAAAGACTTCAATTTCACTGACCCCCAAAAAATTTAGCTCGGGTGTTTTTTTGTTGTTTTTTATGTTTGTTTGCTCTCTACCAGGCAAACGGCATGTGCGATCTTGATGAAAATTCGAGGGGACCTTCAAAATCTCTAAACTAAGACCTGACACGTTTTTGGGTACAATCGAAGAAATATTTCTCATTCATATCGTACTTTTACGATTTTTTTCGAATTTAAGTGCGATATTTTCGTGACATTTGGGCCTATTTTGACCAAACGGGTGGGGCTTTAACGTTCATATTTCATATGGACATTACGGTTATGGTGATGTAGTACCTTTTGAAAGAAAAAGTTGAAAAAGTTAGCCAGAATCCATAGAAATCAACGTTTTTGTATTAGTTTTATGAGGTATGTTATAACAATTAACAAGTAACAATAGAAACTTGACAACAATCACCTACAATGCGTTCAAAAAGAACTTCAAAAGTAAAGACATCCCACGCAAACTAAAAACTAATTTAAAAAAAGCTCATCCACCAACGCGGAAAAAACGCGTTCGCGAAGCGGCCTAGTATTAATGCACTTCGGCTATTCGAGACGTTGAGTGGTTATAGATGAGGATATAGTATGAACAGAAGGGAGGTGGGGAAACCTGGTACCGACACGTAGCCTACTCCTTTCGAAAAGTACCAAGGGGACCAACGGCTTAACGTCCCATCCGACAGGACGGTGTAACTTTGACAGTCATAAAGGTTCCTCCACTAACTCGGACTGCCGAGCAGACGTCGAGGAGAACGAAGCCGTTACACTAGCTCTTGAACCCTCCATCATCTGCTCTAACCAGCGGTATACGTGAGTTACCGTGTATGTGAGAGCGTTCACCCACTCTACACCTGACCACGCCCGAAGGCTGCTTAACTTCTGTGTTCGAGTGGGAACCGGTGGCTCATTCATGAGAACATGCCAGAGACTCGAAAGTCTAGGAAGTTTCGTTTAAAACGCCAATGAGGCTCAATATTCAATTCTAGTGAGCTAAGCATAGTATGATGAGCATAGTTTACTTTCAACGTTAAATGTCAATAAATAACTACTGATAGTTACACGATTTTTTAAACGTTCCAAAACCAAATCGTGCTGAGCGCACCATTGCCATTGTAGATACATTGCATAATTATATTTCATCATGCTGCATTTATTCTAGCCATAAATAACTTTTGGCGATGGCAGTTCCTCGTGCTGGTCCTATTAGTGCTGGGGATAGGGGCGTGGTCTAACAGCGCCGAGGGGCGGAGTCAACTATCTCAAACCGCACCTGGCTCTTACTGTAGAAAACCGTGTAGATCGGGTTGTTGTAGTAGTAATAAAGTTTGTACTAATGGTAGATGTGTGATGCCAATCAATGGGTAGTCTATATTTAGGTCTACAATGTGAAAAAGTGTTAAAAGATGAATCATTAGCTTAAAATAACTAATACAAATACAAAAAAATGTAATACAATAAAAAAAGCAATAGGTGTATCTCAAGACAATGTAAGAAAAACTACCCACACTCGAATATATATTTCTCGATTTGGGTAGTCGGTAAACACTCCCGTGTGTGGAATTGTTGATATTTTATACAATTTAGAAGTTTAAAAATCCATCCCGCTAAGGCTAAGGAGCCTATCTGGAATGTGGGAGACTTGGGTTCGAAACCCGATCGGGATGATTTTTGTAACTTCTGAATTGTATTTAATGATTTTTTTGGTGAATTAATAATTGGTTTCATATTTCATGATTGCACTGCCTTTAACTCCATTAAGTCATATTGTACAGTCTGTGTTACTTTTGATTTTTGGTCCATACAATTGTATAATTATTGTATGATTATAATTTATAATCACTTAACAGAATTGCTTTGGAAGAAACGTTGACTTACATTTGCATGCAAACTTGTTTAAATTCAAAATGATTTTTTTTTAAATAGTGTAATTTAAAACGATATAAGCTTTTGATGTACCTAATAACATTTCATTAAAAAATACTTATAAATAACAATTGGTGTGAAAAGTTTATACCACCATCTCTAGGCTCAAGCCCCCTTTATTTTACTTTATAATGTCACATCCATCTTCAACGAAATTTACATATTTTGTAAGCACTTGATTTGATTATTGTTGACTTTTTTATAGAAGTAATTTATCTTCGGTGTAGTGGTAATCGTCCAGATGCATTAATTAACAAGATTGTAATTCTTTATTGAATAAATAAATATATATATTATGCCATGTCCTTGAAAACAGGTTGTGTGTTGATGTTTATTGCAAATACGTAAAGGATAATAGGCCTACCGCCTAACACTTAAATGATCACGATTTGCATGCCATCACGTGGTATTGTACAGGGTATATAGTGAAGAAAACGTAACTAAAAGGTTTAGCTATTGCTTGAGGAAGGCCAGACGAACAACTACTTGGGTCATTTAGTACAGAAGGTAAGATCGATCATACGTCTTCAATAATATCATGATATGTTCATATTTTTTTTGAATGAGCGAAGCGAAGACTTCAAATTCACTGACCCCCCATAAAAATTAGCTCGGGTGTTTTTTTGTTTCTTGTTTTTTTTTCTGTCTGTTTGTTTGTTCGAACTCTACCGGTCAAACGGCATATGAGATCTTGTTGAAAATTGGAGGGGACCTTGGAAATTTCTGAACTTAGACCTGCCACGTTTTTGGGTACAATCGAAGAAATATTTCTCTTGAATAGAGTACTTTTACGAATTTTTCCGATTTTTAGTGCGATATTTTCGTGACATTTGGGCCGATTCTGACTAAACGGGTGGGGCTACAACGTTCATGTTTTACATGGACATTAGGATAATGGTGATGTATTGCCTTTTGAAAGAAAAAGTTGAAAAAGTTAGGCCTAGCTAGAATCCATAGAAATAAAGGTTTTAATATAATTTTTTGAGGTATATAATAACAATTTAACAAGTAACAATACAAACTTGACAACAATCACCTACAATGCGTTCAAAAATAACTTGCAAAAATAAAGAGATCCCACGCAAACTAAAAACTTTTAAAAAAGCTCATCCATCAACGCGACTAAAAAAAGCGTTCGCAAAGCGGCCTAGTATCATTCTACTCAAGTGAGTGAGTGAGTGAGTGAGTGAGTGAGTGAGTTAGCGAGTGAGTTAGCGAGTGAGTGAGTGAGCGAGTTAGTGAGTGAGTGAGCGAGTGAGCGCGTTTCAGATATGCAGAACCGCTGACCAGAATGCACATAAATTTAAACAACATTGTTACCGACCTTAAACCGGCGAACAGCAATGCCTGGCTGGCTCAGTGGAGGAGGGGCGAAACGGTTTGGTTAGTCGACAGGAGGAAGTGAGGAAGTGTATTTCACAACATTTTTGGGATGAGGGGTCAATGCATGTGATGATGGGCGCCACTTAATTTTGGGTTAGGGTTAAAATTGAGAAAACACCCTTGCTAAATTAATGAGATAGTGAATATATTAGTAAATAAAGCCGTACAGTAGCAATACGCTAAGGGAATAGTTATCCTTAGTCCCAAAACTAAGGGCTGAATAGCAATGAGTAATAACCAAAAAAGGTAACTGGCAACTTATGGCTTCAAAATATTAATTTTTAAATACTGGACCAGGCCCGCACTGACCAGCTGTCAAATACTTAGCTATATCAGTACTGTGGGTGCATAATTGCGTGCAGTGTCACCGTCTGTGTCTGGCCTACAGGGTTGGCTTGGTCGCTTTGATTTACAGTCCCCACTGAAAATCAGTTATATAACTGAGTGGGTAGACTCTAAATACATTTTTTTTGTGTTGTGGATCGTTGGTCTTGTGGTAAGCCTACCTGCTTCCAATGGAGAAGGTCCATGGTTCGATTACCGCTAAACTCAGAAGTTTTTAACTTCTGATTTGGACTTAAGTCCTGAATCAAATCTTATCTTGACTTTTGAGCCGTCCTAGCAACAAGGCACATAATAAATTTAAAGTTGTTCTGAACGGCCTTGTTGATTCTGGCGTTGATCAGCGGGTGTTCGCATTGTCCATACCACTGATTGCTAGGCCTATGTTTCCTATTTTAAAAATATCGATTTTTGGTTGGTTATCGCTCACTCGTCGATTGCGTCGGGGCCTACATGGTTGGATTAGTCTCTTTGGTTTACTGTACCCCACTCAAAATCAGTTAAATGTGACTGAGTGGGTAGACTCTAAATACGTATTTTTTTATTTTTTTGTTACACTTGCATAACACAATGGTAAATAAGCAGATGAAAATAGAGCCAGCACTGACAGGACTGTCCAATGTCTAGCTAGCCGTACCACCACCTGGTACATAAATATAACTCTATTAGAGTGCTTATTATAATAATGAAAACAACATACATAATGACTAGGTGATCGATCCCTGAAAAATGCAGAGACGTGGAGGTCAAATAATATAGTCTATTCCCGAATACAAGGGAGGGTACCGCGAAATAACAATCTTGTAATTTTATAACGATTACCGACCTCTAGGTCTCCACATAACAATAGGTTATGAGAGTATAGGACGTGTGTTTTAGGCAAATTGCTGTTCGCTCGGCTGACTGACACCACTGGTGTTTGAAATATTGAACATATTATGTCACAAATTTGGAAATATAGGGCTCTGCAGTAACACATTTCCAAATATTTTTTTAAATAATTTATAAAAAATAAATTAGTTTTCACGAATTTTGATTTTGTTAAAAACTTCAAAATTGACTGATTTTTTTTCTGGCTGAGTAAGACAAAATTTCAAAAATCTATGACCGCAGGGCTGTCCATGTCTACTGTACTGAGGTAGCTTTAACCTTGTCCAACTTATAACAAATTTTCTATCTAAACGTCGGAATGACTTGGGGGGGCAGGGAGCAGAAAAGAAACTGCCAGGTCGATACCGCTAACTGATTTCCCTCAGTACTCCCCGGAGGGGCAGATCCTGCCTGGGTGTGGGCGTGGAAGCCACAAAGAAATGTGCTCAGCGTCGAACCGGCGCGAACCACGAGTCCTCCGTGGCTCACGTGTTTAAATAATAAAAGCCTCAATATTCCTGCTTCCTTCGTCCTTGGTGTGAATAAAAAAACTGGCGCGATCCCCCTGGGGCCGAAGCAACATCCCCTTGTTTTTTTTAATGAAAACATAGCCTACAAAATTCCTTTCGTTACAAAACTAGTTACTTATGTTCGGTTAGTCGACCTTTCCGCCTAGTTACATGCCGCGCTAGTTCTAGGATATTTTTGATAAGAGCGCACCCGAAATCCTTTCCGTTACAGTGTATAAAAGTTGGACCCCCCTAGCCGAAGAAGTACCTTGCCGTATTCCTTGGGTCCCGTCGGCTGCCTCCAGGGTTCAACAAAACTCTCGCAAACCTGACCTTTGATTCACGTAGGCCTAGACGACCTCGCCGAGAACAACACAACACGACCGTCCACGTCAGCGATAACGCCGCATGAACGAGCGCCGTGATAAAACACCACTTGTTGCATCCAGCCTACCCCTCTCGCCCCTACAAACCAACTGATAAGATAGTTGTTTACGTGGCAGGTATAGTACGTTCTAAAGTGGACGGAAAGAAATGAATGTTACAACATCCAGCACCACAATATCTGTAACGATTAAAACTATAAAAAAAGTGAAAATTTTTCAGCAACGATGTTACATAATCAATCATGGTTGTGGCCACAGCCTGGGCAACAAACTATTCTGAATGGAGCTACTAGAAAAACGCCAAAGTCGTTGTTAGACGAGTCAGCGAGCATGTGTTGAGTACCCGGGAACATTTGCATCCGTGGCCTTAGTTAGAGGGAGGAAAATTAATGTTCCCGGGTACTCAACATATGGATCGCTCAGACGCTCAGACACTCGTTTTACAATAGGTTCGTTCGCCTGTGTTGCACTTTGCACTGCACTGCCTTGCACTGCACGGCGAGTTCATTTCAGTTAAGAGGCCAGTTCAAGGCTGGTCCAAGTCAAATGTCGAGCGAAGGAGTTTAGATTATCGGCGCTGTAACTCGCAGGAGGCGGGATCTTATCTGGTTTCGGTAGCTCGGCGCGGGAACAAGCGAGCTAGGGAGGTAGGACCGAACACACGCCTTGCAATGTATGAATGACTCACTCGCTGACTGGGTTTCTAGTTCTGCACAACATAAACAAACACTCGCTCTAGCTGCGAGTGTGTTGGAGATCAGCAACATACACAAAAATACTATTAGCTATTATGCACCCATTTTTAGATGACAAAAGGCTCAATCGTCTGAACAAACTGAGGGCTAAAAAAATTGAAATTTCCCCCTGATAACAGTAAAGGCGACCCGGAAAACGAAATAGGTAGCTTTAACCTGAAGGGCGAAAAAACGACCCAAAATGGCAAAATATAAAATAGCCTTGTTCAATTATCTGGTTTAGGCAGGAAGGTATTAAAGCGATATTAGAACGTGATCTCACTAACTTAGGTATCCTAAATCGAAAATTCCATGATACCCAGACGCCCAAATGACTTAAACCTCCCTCCCAACAAAACATGCTCTAGTCCCCTCCCCAAACCTCCAACCCCTTCCATCATGTAATACAAAATTTAGATTTTTCCAATCAATTCCAAGTTTTGTGATATTATCAAAACGTAAAGTTTATAACTTGGGTGTTCTAAAGATAAAAAGCAAAGTCTCGTTTATCACACGACTGAAGGCTCTTACCCCCGTAACACCACCACACCCCTTTCAATTCTTTATCAGACATACAAAAGTTACCATTCTTACTTTTAAAATATTGATTGGTACTCATGAGCATGTGATCTTACCAACTTTGGTTGGTGTGTGTACAAAACCCAAAAATCCATGTTGTTTTAAACATTCCAGGGCTAATTACCCCTCCTCCCCTCTCCATCCCAACAAAATCACAAATTAGGTGAAATGTTTTAAAATTAATGTAGAATTTGTAAACACGTGTCATGCGCTCGTGCACCATACTTATTGCAGTGGCGTAGGAACCGGGGGGGGGGGGGGCAAAACTAACGCGAGTTAAATATTAATCCCAAAATTTCCGACTTCCGTAGTAAATATGCACATACACGTATACAATTCGACTAACACCTTGGTAAAACGAATGCGTGTATGCTTCGTCATTACATACAAAAATAGTCACAAAATTACTAAAATGGGCCACTTCACGTTCATTTTTTTGTTTTTTTTGATCGCAGATAGTTGCTGTCAACATCGTTTACGAGTCCGAGTGTAGTTACAACATGACGCAATTGTAGACATTTTTTTCGCCTTCGGCGAAAGGGCCTCCAGCGGCTGGGGCTTTGCCCCGGACCCCAGCTACCACCCGCAAATTCTGCTAATAAAATTGCCCCCACCCCCACCCAACTTTCAAAACGTTCCTACCAATCCTACGCGCCTGCCTATTTGTGTGTTTTCTGGATTAACAATGGATTGTGATAAAGTAAATCAAACTTATCTATACTACACAGGATATTTTGACGCTTGCAGCTATGTTTTGTGATTGGGCTGTCGGACACGACGCACATATTGGTCAACAGTAGAAGTTGTTGTTGTTCACGTAGATGCCATCAGATGACATAGATTCTGTTTCTTGCTTCCTTGCATTAATTTAAACCCGACGCAAAGTGTACATGCGAATGAGAAACAGAATAAATACGGTATCTGTTTTTCTTAATTACATTAATCGGGAAACGCTCCCGTTTATGTAATTGATTTTATGTAAATCTATTCGGAAATGAAAAAATCCATCTCAGCGGTGTATCGAACTCCGGTCTTCCGATTGCCGGTCAAGTGCTGATTTACGTAAAATTCGGAATCATTGTATTTAAAACAATGTGGTTCAACGGTTCACCGACGCATATGAAAATGTACAAAATTGTTAATAAAGCATACAGGGACAGCCCTACTATATAAGATTTTCAAAATTTGAGTAAATTTTTTCACCTTTTCGTGCGTTTTGAAGTTGTATGATTTAATGACCCCCACTGATAATCAGTTTTGTGACTGAGTATGTAGACACTGTATACGAATGTATTAATTTATTTCAAAGCTAATCGAATTTAAACAATGCACTTCTTTGTAAAATTCTACGGTTTTTCCATAGTATCATAACATTGCCTGCCCACACATACAAACAACTTCTGAATGAGAGCCACGCCTTACGCACTCAAGAGCATTGAGATCTAAAAAGGGCCGGGCTTCCATCCATGGTCCAAGGTTCGAAAGTTAATAGAACTTTGGAGTAATCGTTTAAGTGCTTAGAAATTATCGATACTATTGTAGATACAGTTTAAATTAAATATTATTCTTCGACTACATAAAACGCGTGGTAGACCCCTACGTCGTCTAAGCTATAAGTTATCGAGAAAGCTCTATAGAAATTTAATCTGGATTGGATAAGCCATTGATCCAGTCGACTCGACAGTAAAGAAACACACCAAAGAACTAAAATCAGTAACACAAAAATAAAAACAAGCAAATACCCTAGCTTTTCTCGGGCGGGTAGTTAAATTGATATCTTCATTTGGTTTTTTACGCGTTTCCAGCTCATTTATACTAAAATCCGACCAATGTATACAACCTGTATTATGTAAGCTGGATAATGGATGGTAATTGGATGAGCGTAGCGAAGATTCCATTCCACTACACTGGAGAAAAAAATCCGGAATGTTTTTCTTTCTTTTTTTCTGTTTGTATTATTGTGTGTTTGTTAACACGATTCCGGCTAAACCGATACTCCAATTGCGATGAAATTTTATTGAGGCCTTCGAAATCTCTGAACTTAGAACTGCCACGTTTTTGAGTCCAATCGAAAAATTATTTCTCATACAATCGCAATTTTACGATCTTTTTTAATTTACAAAAAAAATTCTTCGACTTCTAACACCTACATGCTTTATCCGATTGTATTTATTTTAGCACAGAACCTTTATTTTATGAATTAATATACTCGTTTGACATATGCGCGCAATCAAAAAATAATTTCTCAAGAAAATCGCAATTTTAAGATTTTTTTCGATGCTTTAAAAATGTCTTGGACTTATAACACCTCATGCTTTATCCGATTGTTATGATTTTTTCACAGAACCTTAATTTTACGTATTTATATATTTGTGTGAAATTTGAGCGCAATCGAAAAACTATTTCTTACGAAAATCGCAATTTTACGCTTTTTCGTTTAAAAAAATTACGCTCATCCAACAACGCGCCTGAAAAAGCGTTTGCGAAGCTTCCTAGTTATAATATTTTCGAACTTCACTAACATCATAAAAATAAATACAAAATACAATGGCCCCATAGTCAACAATTGGAGTATAATTAAAACAGTAATAGCTACTACCACATTGAACCAAAAGAGTGATGGCCCCAAAACTGAGTTCCTGTAACTTTTCAATTATTTGTATTAATTCAATCATTACAAAACCTCAATTATATCTGCCACTGCTTCCTAGATGTTGCTCGTGGCTCCTCGTTTCCTGCCTGTTCACGCGCTCAGTGTTAATTGTTGTCCTGGCAGCGCTAGTTACCGCCCCCAAAAGTTCAGTTTTATTTTTGTTGTTTAAATTGAACTTTTACACACAAAAAAAACAAAACAAAAAACAAAACACTAAGATGACATTTTAATCGTCTCTACTTGACAACACAAACATAGGGTACGTTACGTATGAAGCTAACTTGCAGGCTTGGGCGTGCCCAAAGCATTCCCTATACACCGCCGCCATCACAACGCCCGTAACGCCCAATGTTAAACCTCGGGCATCTTGGGCATGTCTGGGTGTTGTGGGCGCGTAGGAGCATCATTCGGAACGTACCCAAAATAGAGCTTTTGGGGACCTTGTTTGGGGACGGTAACTAGCGCTAGAATGGTCAACAATCAAAACTTGTTGCGTGGACAGGCAGGGAACGAGGAGCCATGAGCAACATCTAGGAGGCAGTGATATTTGCAAAATAAACACAACACAGTCAACTTGAATATCAAATAAAAGCTTTTTTAATTGCAATAATAGCACTAAAACAAAATTGACAACAAACAATGCAAACAGTACCGTTTACAGTCATTTTATGTTCAAACATCGTAAGAATGCGATTGCCGATTACAACTGAAAGAATTGTTATTTATGAAATATTGAAGAGATTTTGGGAATCGAACCCGGAACCATTTCCGATTATTTTACGATTTATCAAGCGACACCCATTTATTATCCTTCACCCATCTACTTGTCCCGATTTGTAATTCAGAATCAGTATGCCCTATCGACAGAGATAGCCCATGCCATAGGGCCTACCCTAATTCAGCAGGTCGTCGCCAGTCGGTTCGATATCAGCCACTCACAATACTGAGAGAAGATTGTTTTCTTTCAATCTTTCCTCAAGTCAGTAGAAACAGTGTAAATTAGTTCTGAGGTAGCTAGTTTTGCTCATTACAGCCAATATGAATAACACGCAGCAGTCTTTGTCATGTGACACCGTACATTACTGCACAGACCAGGTCGCAGATAGTGTTTTGCGCGGTCCTTCGTCTCTCCCCTCTTCTCCCCCTTCCACGCAGCTCGAGCAGTTCGCCGCAGCGACGAGATAAGACACCGGTAGATCACGACAGTAGGCGGCCAAACAGTTTCAGAAATATGTCAAAAATATAGCAAATTGGGTGCGCACGGCCCAAGGTGACACGGTCCTTAAGACATAGTTTTGTATGGAATGATACCAAATTTTGACAGCAAGTAGTATTTGATATATCTAAGCAAAAGTGGAATTCGATTTGAATTTTAATGCTTTTATTCCTTGTGAACGACAACAAAGTTAGAGCCGTTTGAAGCAAAAAGTGAGAAAGACGACACTTTGTCCATATCACTTTTGTAACTGTACATCAATTTCCATTTTTTTGCCGAAAATTTCGTATTAAAATGTTGAATAGTTTTCAAATCATACTAATCATAGCAAACACCTGCAAATTCAGCCGAAGAGTGCCCTCTTAAGTGCAGTATATAGTTCATCCATTGCAGTCGTTACTGGTGAACAATAAAAGCTGTCACTGGCAATTTGTTTTCTTTATAACGTAAATGTATTAAACTTACCCTCAAAAAGACTTCCGTTACCACTCGAAAATGTAATTTGTTTCATATTAGTTAACAAAATAAGTCACTTCTATCCCTTATATTCTTGGCGCTAAATTCCTGCACTGTACTATTGCACCGGCTCCAGAGCGCGTGCAGAAGTTCATGAACTTGTTGCACTTGTTCACTCTGCACTTTTCAGACGAACGGCGACCATCTTCTTGCCGACTACAGGCGCAGAACGTGCAGAAATTGCAGTACAGGCGAACGAACCTATTGACCTTGACGTTTTTCTAGTAGCTACACTAATAACTTCTAGAGACATGTGCTCAAATCTCTCAAATTGCGTTTTTCATTTTGGCTTCATAAGTTCATAAAATTACAAGTTTAAATTCTGATATAATTTTGCATTTTGAAATACAAAAAAATTAACAAATGAAAATGAATGTTAAAAATTGGTTTATATCATTAGAATTTCTATCATAACATCCTGAACAAGTTGATGTGTTAAGAAAGATATTTGTTAAAATCATTTTTTTTGTGTATTTAATTTGAACAATTACAAAACACAAGTCATTTCTGTTACTTTTTCGTGACTGATAACTTCAACAACAGTTATACATACTAATTAAATAATTGTACGTAAAAAAAAACCAGTGTGTCACAGTGAACAGAGAATAATAACTTACATTCAATCAAGCTCGCGTAAATCTCTTAATTAAGACTTATTTCCATTTAATGAGATAATAATATTTCCAGACGTGACTAAAGTAGCATTCATGACAAGTAGGAAATGTTTACAAATATTTTTTTAAAACGTCTTATCAATTTTTTTCTCTTATTTTAAGAACTAATGTTACCTTTTTAATTAATGCTCTAAAATTCCACTTTTTCCAAAAAATTATATTTTAGAAACAATATTAATTGATACAAAATTGATGGCATTAGACCTGACTATTTTTGTGTTACCAAGTATCAAAAGTTCACATAAAACAGATTTTTTTCATTAGCTTGACCCATTTCAACGGTTGAGAAGAAAATATATGAGTAGCTGATTCTCTACTCCACACCTAACAAGCTATTTTTACGCGCTCCTTTTTCCTTTTTCCTTTTACTTCGGTTTGCCTAAGATAAATGATCACGTAGTCTTTTCCTCCTTATCATTATCAATAAAAGGTATTATTAAAGATCCTGCTTTATTAATTCTAGTCATGCATACTCCTTGGCGATGGCAGTTCCTCGTGCTGGTCCTACTAGTGCTGGGGATAGGGGCGTGGCCTGACAGCGCCGAGGGGCGGAGTCAACTAGCCAGCGGTCCCGCCCCTACAGCTTTGTCGCTCTGGACACTCAACAGGGAGATGCGGGATGCTCGGGGGCAGTTTCAAGCTGTAACAGTTTCTGGCTCTTCCTGTAGAAACAGGTGTAGATCAACATGTTGTAGGAGTAATCAAGTGTGTTCTAGGGGAAGATGTGTACGGCCAATAAGAGGGTAGCTTACACATCTGTTGACACCCTTGTCATCCACTGAAAATGATATATTCACCTAATAATTATAGGACATTGGTTGTTTCTTTCGTATTTTTATCTTTTCATAGTAAGATGTGTCATGAATGAAACATGAATCGATTATTATCATTTAAAGGCACCTAAAATTAAATGTGTTTTTATTTATTTTCAAAGCAGTAACACTCTTGGAATTGAGGAGACATTTGGTAGTTTTGGAGAGTTTCTATACAGGTGAATCTTAGTTATAGGCGCTCCACGCTAAGAAAGGAGATGCGCGCGCTTTCGACGGGCCAATCAGCGATCGTTATTTTAAATTGGAGCCTGCTGAATGGCTACAATTCACCCGTTAAAAGCGCCGCGCAACTCCTTTCTTAGCGTGGAGCGCTATAACTGTTTTGCAAGGTCTGTCTGCTTTTCACATAATGCTCTTAGAAAATAAATAAACTGTGTTGCTTTGCCATATTAAAAACCAAATTCACGGGTTTTTTAATAACCAAATAAAACGTTTTGCAAAACTCACTTCATGTAAAAAAAAATCATTTCCTTCCTGCGATTGACTCATTATCCTATGACGATATTATATATGTTTTAGTATGGTGTAAGTGTACCACACAAATGTGAATGTAGCTCTGCCTATGTGACACCTACAACACTTAATTCTTATGAAATGAAATAAACATTTTTATAATTTGAACTTTAAATGTGTAAAATACGCAATTATTTTATTAATACCCTTTTGAATTTTAATGTTTATTGAAATTTTAATACCATCAACTTCGTTCATTCACGTTAAAAAAGTAATAAACACTATTTTTTATAGATATACTCTTAAATAAGTTAATTAAAATTAGTTGTAAATATTCTATAAGAAAACGGATAAGATTTTTGTCAACATACACGACTTCTGATGGGAAACCTGCCCTGGGTGCAATGCATGCCTCTCTTCAGATGTCTAACAAGGCAATCATAATTTTCCTCAATAATTTTTTGTGGGAAGCCTGCCCAGGGTGCAATTGATGTCCCTCTTCAGGTGTGTATGACAATTGCGAAGGGATGTCCGAGGGCTGTATAAGAGGACTCAATCCCTTGCATTCGCATTTACGACTGAGGAAAACCTCTGGAACACCCTTTAGTCAGGATTGCCGGTCTCAACGGAATTTAACATTGTATAAAAGTTTGATGCAAAATTCCATTTTTATTCAACCAAGCCAAATCTTTCCATTGTTTTAACTGGAATTTAAATCGTAATGCCACAAATGAATGGCGCACCCGAATCTGTTTTCAGGGCGCGACGGCTGCCCTTATAAATTTTTATTGCTAATATTATTGCAACAATGTAACGTGTGTGACGTCGATATTCTACAAGGCAATGGAACCAACAACAATATCCTTCCACAGGAGCTTTTGTTAGTCCGACTGTGTTTCTCTCATTGTTGTCTTGAAATAAAAGCCTTTGTCTCAAGGGTGCGACCATCTCTACAACAGGGTGAAGGTGCAGAGCGAGAGAATGAACCCACTTGGGGGGCATTCCAAAATTCGCTACAGTCGCCACAGCTGTAGCGACAATATGGCGGCTGTAGCGCTCGTACTTTCGGAATGGGCGCGGCGATTTTAGGCTGTGTTTACAAATGGCCGACGGTGAATGTGTCAACTAGCTATTCATGAAATTATAGACTATTCTAGTTCCGACGACGAGGAAACACTAATTTTAATATTTAATATCGAGCTGGTTGATGTGAAGACTCTTGCTTATCACTTTTATACAGGTGTTGGTATTGGTCTCTTACAATGCAGTTGTAAGCTGATGGTTTATCATAGGTAACAATGTTGTTATACAATTGTTACCACATTTGTGTAACAGGGGAGTAACCAATTGAAAGCACACTTGTTGGATTCTTGTTGAAGTCTTTATTAATTTGACATCATGTAATCAAATGTATTTAGTTTTTTAAATTTTCAGTTAATTTTTAGTTATCAGTTTTGTAGTAGAAGTATATAAGATTAGGTGTTATCCCGGAATTTGTTGTAACCGATGTTTTTTTGAATGTTAATTTAGTTGAAGGCATCGCTAAATCGGTACCACATGATGTGACGACTCTTGCTATCACTTTTATACAGGTGTTGGTATTCCGTCTCTTACGATTCAGTTGATGCCTCGTTAAGCTGACGGTTTATCATCGGTAACAATGTTGTTATTGTTACCACATCTGTGTAACTGCAGGGTAACCAATTGCGAAGCACACTTGTTGGATTGTTGTTGAAGTCTTTATTAATTTGACATCATGTAATCAAATGTATATTAAATTTTCTGTTAATTTATAGTTACCAGTGGATAGGACTGGTACTTAGTAAACCATATATTATTGTTGTACTTGTTTTTTCAGTGTTGGGGAAGGAACTTTTAAAAAGAACGCGTTCTTTTTTTGTGAACTTTTCAGTGAACTTACTCTTTTTTTAAATGAATGAACTTGAACTTCTAAAAGTTCTTTCCGAGAATGAACTTTTCAGTTTTAGAAAGTTCATTTGAAAGTTCTTTCCGTGCGTTGAGCAGCGCCGTCGACACTTAAAAACAATAACAAATCAATGTTCCATCGTAGGCCTACGTTAACGCACGTTCAGCTGTTTTTGACAAGGTCACGCACGATTCACGAAGTTAAAACGATGCACGCCAACAAATTCGGAAAAAAATCTTGGAAGCCTAAAATGCTAAGTATCTGCCATAATTTTACAAGCTGGTCGACGAGAATGTAGTACAAATCATCAACACGGTCAAAGACAGCTCAACCCTTTCGTCCGACTCAAACTCGCGAGTAGATTGGTACTCGAACACCCCCAATGTTTTTCCTCGTGTTTTTCTTCATTTTACGCCAGCCTTTAATAAAACAGTGATTTTTTTACAAAAGAACTTTTAAAAGAACTTAGTTCATATTTTAGACGAACTTGAACATTTCAAAATTTTAGGTTTTAAAAGAACTTGAACTTTTTAAAAGTTCATTATTTGAGTTGTGAACTGAACTTTTAAAAGTTCATTTAAAAAAAGAACTGACCCAACACTTGTTTTTGTAATAGAAGAATATTAGAATAGGTGTTATCCTAGAATTTGTTTATCATACAGGTGTGTGTGTGTGCTACAGTGAAGACCTATGATTGACAGGAAGAAATCTCTGAAGAAACAAACTAAGCCCCTTACACTCTTAACAATTGTATGTGATCTATCATCGTCACATAAATGGAAATAAAAGTTTCGTTTTTCAATGGTTGTATTGAAACCATAATCTCATTATCTTCCAGATGACAAGTCGTTGTTAGACGAGTGAGCGAGTCATTGTGTTGAGTACCCGGGAACATTTTTATTCATATGATGATGATTCGATCTCATCATTAAACGTACTAAAACATAAGTATGTATTTATTTTCGAAGCAGTAACACTTTTCGGATGATCCGACATTTTGTAGTTTTGGAGAGTTCCCATACAGCCAGCTAGAATTTATTGACGAGGATTGCCGTGGATGTTGGACGAGGAACTGTTTGCAAGATCTGTCTGCTGTTCACATAATAGTCTTAGATAATAAACAAACTATAAACAAAATTCAAGGTTTTTTACTTTAAAAAAAAAATAAAACTTTCATTTCCCCCCTGCTATTGTATCATATCCTATGACGATATTATATCTGTTTTAGTATGTTAAAAGACACATAATATTATGTGAAATGCACCTGCAACACTTAATTGTTAACAATATTATATGATTTTTAAAATTTGACTTTAAAATGCGTAAACGAAGCAATTATTTTTTGAATACCCTTTTGAGTTTCAATGATTATTGAAATTTTAATATCATCTTCGTTCATTCATTTAAAAAAAGTTGTAACCACTGTTATTTTATAGCTACCCTTAAAGAAGTTAAGTAAATTTAGATATAAACTATTCTATAAGAAAACGGACAAGATTTTTCTCAACATATTATTTCTTATGTGAAATCTGTCCATGGTGCAATGCATGCCTCTCTTCAGATGTCAAACAAGGTAATAATAATTTTCTTAAATAGTTTTTCGTGAGAAGCCTGCCCAGGATGCAAGTGATGCCCCTGGTGTCTAACTAGGTATGTTGCGGGTAGGACAATTGTGAAGGGATGTCCGAGGGCTGTTTAAGAGGACTCAATCCCTTGCACTCGCATTATCGACGGAGGAAAACCTCGGGAAAACTTTCATTCAGGATTGCCGGTCTCGCCGGGATTTGAACCGGGACACCTCGTATCAGAACCGAGCGCTAAACGCTCGAGACAACACTATCGATATTATTAGGCTATTTAAGAGGACTCGATCCCTTGCACTCGCATAAACAACTGAAGAAACCTTGTTAAAACTTTTAGTTAGGACTGCAGTGGCGGGACTCGATCCCTTGCACTCGCATAAACAACTGAAGAAACCTTGTTAAAACTTTTAGTTAGGACTGCAGTGGCGGGACTCGATCCCTTGCACTCGCATAAACAACTGAAGAAACCTTGTTAAAACTTTTAGTTAGGACTGCAGTGGCGGGACTCGATCCCTTGCACTCGCATAAACAACTGAAGAAACCTTGTTAAAACTTTTAGTTAGGACTGCAGTGGCGGGACTCGTACCCCTGACCTCCCGAATCAGAACGCATGAGCCACCACTGTCAGTAAGAAAACAAGAAACTGTATATGCTCTCTTGAAATAAAAGAATTAGAATGTCTACAGGAAACAACTACCTTGAAAAAAGTTGTAATCTTACTTGGCAGTGTTATTGAATGAATTCTCATTTCTGTACACAACAATCTAGTTACATGTTATTGTGCAAAAACATCACATGACTTTCAGCCAATGTTTTTCCACGTGAATATGTAATTATAACATACACCATATTTCTTCTACTGCTTGATCAGTGCGACTATAGTGGAACGAAGTGAGCGGCTGGACTACACAATACACAGATTCTAACTTATTGGGTAAGATAAGTAAATACAAGATTTTCCAACAGCTAGTGCATTGAAGATAAAGAGATTAGGTAGGATCCAATAAATTTCGTTTTAACTTTAACTGTACTAAAACAGTAGAAATTGTTTTTATTTATTATTCATTATTTATTTTAAAGTTGCAGAAATTACACAAAAAATATTCAAATTCACTCAAATTTTCGACTATCTCTCTGCAGCCATGTAACAAGTGCAACACTTTTCGGCACTTAATTCTTGCCCATTAATATTAAATCTACTCATTTATGCTGAAAATTCTAGATTTTGCTCATTTTGTCGAAAATGGGACAGTTATCGCAAATTTTTTGATCCACGTTATCTTCATCTGTAAATAAATTATATTATTATTATAAAACAATTTGTTATGTATTTGCCAAACTTCCTATTCCGTGAAACGCGATTTTGTTATTTTTACGGGGTTCTAATAATATTTTAATAAAATCATCTAGATATAATATTTCAGGATTTGGTTGTGGTTAACTAGATAATAGCTAGGTAAGATTACATTAAAAATGTTAATTTATATACTTTTTATGGAATAGTGCATGACCAACAAAGTAGGTTTTACTTTTATCGGATGCAGTGCAACCGCATAAGCCGATCTTCCTGTACAATACGGAAATCCACTTCCCGAGGTTGGAAGACGTCTAGTCGAGATTATTTGTTCTAGAGAAATTAGCATTCGTTGGATGTTGGCGGGACACTCGTTGTCTAAGTTTTGAAGATCAAAGAAAAGCTGTTAAACTTTGCCTGAGATTCGTTCTAAGGTAAGCATGTGCTTTATTTATTATTTGTTTATTTAACGAATATCATATTCAATTATACAAACGGATTTACAAAGGAAGGCAATAAAATAAAACTTATTACCTAAATACAGACAAAATAATGAGCTGTATAGTTTATTTATTTATTGCAACCATAGACAGAGTTACCTCCACAAGTGGGATATAGGCTTTTACATAAAATTAATTAAATACTAAAGCTCAAATAAAAATGATATCAAAAAATCAAAGAACATCTAAATAGGTCTACTCAGGTGCACAAAATGAACATTATACTAAACAAAATGCAAATAGAAAACAATGACGAATTCAATTTTTATTATTTACTACAATTCATAAATTTAAAAAGTCCGCCCCAACCTGGAATCGAACCACGGATCTCCCGCATTCCAGACAGGCGTCTTAACCACTAGACCATCAGAACGGGTACATTTTAAGCTGTGAATTGTAGTTGCATTATACATCTGAATGGATGGGACAGTACTGCAACGAATATCTGCTGCCTTTGAACTGACCACCAAACATTAATTATAATGTTATTACCTTTACGCAGGTATGAGCGAGGGTTTATTTCTCGATTTGGTTAGTCGGGAAACACTCCCGTAGGTAAAATTGTTATTATTTACTACAATTCAGAAATTAAAAAAGTCCGCCCCAACCGGGAATCGAACCACGGATCTCCCGCATTCCAGACAGGCGTCTTAATCACTAGACCATCAAGAAGGGTATATTTCAAGCTCTGAATTGTAGTTGCATTATACATCTGACGATTACAATGTTACATTTGAAGTAAAACTTTTTAAAACATTGAAAATTTAGGTGATTTAAGCCAATATCTGGATGGATGACAACTAATTGGTTATAGTTACGTATGTTGGATCCGGTTAATTGGCGAATTACTAAAACTGTCTAGTCTGCTTCTTGGCAGATGGAAAGTCTGTAGGTTTCGTGTTGGTCTTGCAGGAACGTGAAAATGTACAAGATCAAGAAGCTGAGAGTCAAAATAATTATGCAGAAGCTTATATAAAAAAATTAAATCTATCTGCTTGCGCCGATTTTCAAACAAAGTTTGTTATTGTAATATTACAACAACAATGTATCGTAATTAAGACAACAATTTGATATCATGTTTAAATTAGACACAAAAAATATTTAAGTGAAATTAATTAAAATGAACCAAATATAATATAGGCCTACAGAAAAAAAGACAAAAAATATCATACAAGAAAAACGAAAAGAAAAAATTATTTATTAGACGATCCCACTCAAACGAATATAAGCCAGCAGAGGCAGGTATTTGGGGTGTAAATAAAGCCAATTTTCGTTTTTATTGTACCCAAAAGCGGTGAATTTGTGGTGAAAATAATTCAACATTTAGTTGCAAGCTCTATATCTCTCTCCCCCTGATTTTTTTTTTAAATTTTGGGTGTAGTACCTTGTACAAGAATTGCAGATTACAAAAAAATGTAATTATGAGGATTCAAAGGCAGGTATTTGTGGTGGAACTTATTTGCATCTTTGGTTTTGTTCTGACCAAAAGCGGTGAATATGGTGTTGAAAAAGATTTAACCTTTTTCGGTTTTTACTTTTTAGCTGTGAATATTTCGTTTTTACCGTAAATACCTGCCTCTGAATATAAGGTTTGCCAAAAATCTGGCACAGAAAATCAGGGAATAATCAAACTTTCGCCATTCCAAACATAGAGCTCGAAATAAGCTGTAGCTCTGGCTCTGGACCACCCAAACACTCTCCGGACTACCAATAATTTAAGTTCTAGACAGCCCCACAATCTGCCTGCAATAAGCACGTACAGCTAATAAGTACGTATACCCGGAGGTTCTGGGTTCGAGCCCCAGTATGACAATTGCTATCATTCAATACCCTATCAAAGTGTTCTATAATTTAACAAGCACGGGTACGGGTTCGATTCCCGGTTGGGGACAAAACATTTTTAAATCGAATATTGGTCATTTATGGCATTGAGTTTACGAGCTATAGCGGTGACTTGGTGATCTTCAAACCACTTTACTCACTATAATTATCTGACAAGTTCGTCGATAATAATATTATACATATTATTTCCTTTCATTCTAACACTGTATTTCTATCTCCCGATTTAGCTGTAATTATTTCTTTAATAATTGCATTTCTGTTTAATCCCTGTACTCTATTATGTAATACGTTTCCAAACTTTCAATAAATTTGAACGGAAAACAAGAACAAAATAAATTAAGTTTATCCATCTGCGTAAATAACCTATAATAAGTGTATAACATAATAATATTGAGTATAGAATCTCCTAATACAGTACTACAATGGCAATATACTTTATTTATTTATTTATTTATTTATTTATTTATTTATTACTTAACGTATATCCTATTCAGTAATAAAAACTGATTTACAAAGGAGGACAACTAAATAAATCTAATTACATAGATGCAGAAACTACAATAAACTACATTTAAGTACATATTTGAAATATTAGCATTACAACAATGCATTTACACACAACAATTTTGCTAACAAATGAAAATAATTTAAAATGTATTTAATTAATGAATCAAATATAAAAAAGGGTGGGAATGAAAAGAAAAGGGAAAAAAGGGAAAAGAAAAAAAAACATTAAAAAAGAAAAACGAAAAGAAAAAAACTGATTTATTAGACGATCCCACTCAAACGAATATGAGGTTTGCCAAAAATCAGGAACAGCAAATCAGGGAGTATAATAAAAATAAAAAAACTCTATGCTTCAGCTGCAGGCATATCTGTTTTGATATATAATGTAGTCATCCCTATGTAAATCAGTTAAGTAGATTATAAACAAAAATATACTTATTTATAGAACAAAAATTTAATACTTTTATAATAAATAATACTATTAAAATTCATCCTTAAAATGGAGAATGAGCGTTCAACACGGTGATTTTAGTGTTAAATTAATAATTTTCAATAATTACACCCCTAAATTTTAAAATTTCAGAAATGGACATCACATCTCGGTGTATTCTCCTCCTATTGGTGTCTCTGGTGGGAATAGAGGGGAATACTTTGGACATCCCTGGAAGACACCTGGATGCTGAAGTGACCTCTCCTAGTAGACTGGACTCCGAGGAGAGTGCAGAAGATACAAGAACCCAGCACGAGAGCCCAGATTATCTTGATCCTGTTCGTAAGCGTCAGTTGTCTCTCGATCCGCCGGAGCTATGTCCAGGGGGGTATAATATAGTGACAGGCGAGTGCAGTTCACAACACTCTATCATCGTCGATGCCTTGGCCTCCGGTGCACACCGCAGAAGAAAGTACAAGACACGTGATAACTCTGAAGCTCTGCAGAAGCGAAGCGTGTACTCACTGTACCCGTGTCAACAGGGATACTCTAAGAGTGGAATAGGGGGCGAGTGTCTTCCCATCCCCCCCACTCCAGTCTCCACATTCCCACGTTTAGACACAGGAAACAACAAGATCACTTCTGTTCGTAAGCGAGGCTTGTTTAATACACAGGAACGATGTCCAGGGGGGTATAATATAGTGACAGGCGAGTGCAGTTCACAACACTCTATCATCGTCGATGCCTTGGCCTCCGGTGCACACCGCAGAAGAAAGTACAAGACACGTGATAACTCTGAAGCTCTGCAGAAGCGAAGCGTGTACTCACTGTACCCGTGTCAACAGGGATACTCTAAGAGTGGAATAGGGGGCGAGTGTCTTCCCATCCCCCCCACTCCAGTCTCCACATTCCCACGTTTAGACACAGGAAACAACAAGATCACTTCTGTTCGTAAGCGAGGCTTGTTTAATACACAGGAACGATGTCCAGGGGGGTATAATATAGTGACAGGCGAGTGCAGTTCACAACACTCTATCATCGTCGATGCCTTGGCCTCCGGTGCACACCGCAGAAGAAAGTACAAGACACGTGATAACTCTGAAGCTCTGCAGAAGCGAAGCGTGTACTCACTGTACCCGTGTCAACAGGGATACTCTAAGAGTGGAATAGGGGGCGAGTGTCTTCCCATCCCCCCCACTCCAGTTTCCACATTCCCACGTTTAGACACAGGAAACAAGAAGATCACTTCTGTTCGTAAGCGAGGCTTGTTTGGAGATCGAAAACAATGTCCAGGAGGTTTCGTTAACAAAGTGACAAGAAAGTGTCGTTCGGAACACGCTGTCAAATCCTATTCCTTTACCTCTGGCAAAAACCGCAGAAGAAAACACAAATCGCATGATAACTCTAAAGTTCTTCACAGGAACAAGTGCCAACAGGGATACTCTAAGAGTGGAATAGGGGGCGAGTGTCTTCCCATCCCCCACACTCCAGTTTCCACATTCCCACGTTTAGACACAGGGAACAAGAAGATCACTTCTGTTCGTAAGCGAGACTTGTTTTTCCCACCGGGAAGTCGACGATGTGGGGTAGGCTCGAGAAAACATTGCCGTTTAATCGACTCTATCAAATCCGATGACAAAATCTTGACAAACATAGAATGTGCAAAGAACTATATTCTACTTAGAAACAAATGCAGAAGAATCATTCCATCTCAAAATGCATAACCGCACTCCAACATTATTTTACTTAGTAGGGAAACGCCAAAGTCGTTGTTAAATGAGTGAGTGAGCCATGTGTTGTGTACCCGGTAACAATACTTTTCTTTCCCCTACCTTAGGAGGGTCTATCATAGGCTAGAGTGGCGCATTATGGCCTTACAGTTGACGCGCCCTTATACCAACTAAACTAAAAAAAAACTATTATTTATACCAATATTATTATCAAACTTAAATGCAAATGTTCCCGGGTACTCAACACAATGACTCGTTCACTCGTCTAACAACGACTTTGGCGTTTTCCTAGTCTAGTTGGCATAGCGCCTTTATAGCCGAAATGTAAGAGACGTGGGTTCAATTCAATACCCTGGTCGGGAAAGATTTTGTAATTTCTGGATTGTATTTAAAAATGTATTAAACATGTTTTGAAATGCATATAACGCAGTGTAGTCCATCATCTGTGACAATACTATGGAAAACATAGCCAGTACGAAATACGTGTAAAGATTGCAAGGTTTACTCAATCTCCGAGCGAAATTTGGGGGTACCTTGAGCGTGCCCGATTCGATAAACCTTGGGCACGGCATTTCACAGCCAGGCCAATAATAAACAAAAAATAAGTTTAAAAAAATTAAACCATTGTCGTTAAAAAATTCCTACACATTGGCAGCCTATTTTTCATAGTATTAGTAGTTTAAGGGCGCTTTAACAGCTAAGATTATTCGCGCCTCCAAGATAAAACAATTTCTATATGTTTGAGTTACCACCATGTATACTTCTTTCCCAGGGGGGGACGTAAAGGGGAGACGCGGGGGGACACGGGGTGGACAGGCCTGTGCTGGTCAGAACCAGCCACAAGCGTATGGGGAGGGCAGGGGTTCCCCCACGTCGTGGTCGTTTTCGTCTGTGTCATCATCCGTCCGTGTAGTCTTTGTCGTCGCCGTCGGGGAAGTAGTCAAAGGGAAGGGGACAGTTCCCCGACGACGACTCACTTTATTATTTCTTTTAGATTTAAATCGCAATGAATCTTGCTGATTTTGTTAGCAGTTTTCAGTAAACTCGTACCGGATGTCTGTTTAAAATTTCAGAGCAATCTGTTCAGCGATTCGGCTGATTTTCGATGTACACACGGACCCACCCACAGACCCACAGACCCACAGAATCACGGAAGTGCCACATTTCTTGAATGGAAAATCCTTAGACGCTTCGCTCCCTCGTCTAATTGTTTCTTGTAGGTTTTAATAGCAATGGATCTAGCTGATTTTGTTAGCAGTTTTCAGTAAACTCGTACCGGATGTCTGTTTAAAATTTCAGAGCAAACTGTTCAGCGATTCGACTGATTTTCGATGTACACACGGACCCACAGACCCACAGAATCACGGAAGTGCCACATTTCTTGAATGGAAAATCCTTAGACGCTCGCTCCGTTGTCTAATTGTTTCTTGTAGGTTTTAATAGCAATGGATCTAGCTGATTTTGTTAGCAGTTTTCAGTAAACTCGTACCGGATGTCTGTTTAAAATTTCAGAGCAATCTGTTCAGCGATTCGGCTGATTTTCGATGTACACACGGACCCACAGACCCACAGAATCACGGAAGTGCCACATTTCTTGAATGGAAAATCCTCATTGCTTCGCTCCCTCATCTAATTACCAAGAATATGATGTTATTGGGCATGGTAGCCACAATATACTTTCTCTTGAAAAACCTGTCCATGGCACAATGTACATGCCCCTCTTCAGGATCTAGGTATTTTCGAGTTATGGTTAGTTGTGAATACTGAATAGGTTGTAGAGAATTCAATCACTTTTATTAACATTAACGACTGGAGCAAACGGAAAAAAAACAATTTCAATAAGGATTGCCTGTGCCTGGCATGGAGCGTCGCGCAAAAAGGCTTGAGCTACAACTGTCGGTTGTCGAAAGAACTATTGAACCAAGGATACTATTATTCACTTAGTTTGGTGTTCTACAATTTCACTGTTTTGTGTTCTATTTATGTACAACAAACTCAATTCAAAATAATAATAATAATTGGTTTAAGTACAATTTTTGCAAATTATATTAGAGTCTACATAACATATAACTGGATGAGCGAAGCGAAGACTTCAATTTCACTGACCCCCAAAAAATTTAGCTCGGGTGTTTTTTTGTTTGTTTGTTTGTTGTTGTTTTTTTTCTCTGTTTACGGCATAATATGGAATCTTGATGGAAATTGGAGGGGACCTTCGAAATCTCTGAACTTAGACCTGTCACGGTTTTGGGTACAATCGAAGAAATATTTCTCATGAATATCGTACTTGTACGATTTTTTCGATTTTAAGTGCGATATTTTCGTGACATTTGGGCCGATTCTGATCAAACGGGTAGGGCTACAACTTTCATATTTTACATGGACATTAAGGTAATGGTAATGTATTGCTTTTTGAAAGAAAAAGTTGAGAAAGTCCAGAATTCAAAGAATAAAGGTTTATAATAACAAATAACAAGTAACAATATAGAAACTTGACAACAATCGCCTACAGTGCATTCAAAAAGCACTTGCAAAAAAAGAAAAAGTGGTCCTACGCAAACTAATTACTTATTAAAAAGCTCATCCATCAACGCGACTAAAAAAGACGTTCGCGAAGCAGCCTAGTAATTATATAATAACAAACTAAAGAATCGAGACAGTGCCCAATTCTAGGTTCAGGGTTTTACTTTTATTATCGTTGGTTTTAGGGAAGTTGTGAAGAGAATGTTCCAGGGAAACCCGTGCTGAGAAAACTTTGTTGGAAGAAAACAGGTAAGATAACCGATGTCTGGTCTGGTATACTTGCTCCAACGAAAGAATGCAGATGCTTGGTAGTGGTAGGGGTAGAATGAATGCGCGGTAAATGGAATGTCACCTTTGTATATGAAAGAGAAATATCTTTTACCAACGCAAGCAAATATTATCTGTGCTAGATCACAGAGTTCTTCCGTGAGCAAGATCCACGCTGAGCTAGCGTGAATAGAATTGAAAAAGTTGTTATGTTGGGAAAACAAATTCGAGCCACCTGCATTCTTTCGTTGGGACCACTATATGGCCCCGCAGAAGGTAAGAGTCTGCAATACCAGTGTTTTATTCTGAAACTTTCCCTGAAGCCAGATTTCATCGGCCTGTTACCAGGCTTTGCAAATAAAATGTTAATGTCATGTAGGCCCCTATATAGCCTTTCGCCTCTAAAAGTTGCAGATATGCGCTCTGGCGGAGAAGCGCTCAACTGGAGGTTTGGGGGTAACTTCTACCGCGCGTATGCTTTTCACACAGATTTGTATTACGATTGCATTAGTTTTGGGACTGTTGGCGATATAAATACATGCACCAGTCCACATATTGATGTTTGCTATAATCAAGAATACTGTAATAGAGTAAAAATGACGTCTCAATATATCTATTGATCTTGAAAACGTTTAATTTCGCAAGTCAATGAAGTGACAAAATGTTGAGGATTGGGCTTTCATCATTTGATTTTATGACGAAATTGACGACATGTCATACTCATAATAATATGTATTTATGTATTTATTTTATTTATTTATTTAACGTTTATCCTGTTCATTTAAAAATGATTTACAATGGCGATATTGTTCATGATATTTTACGTCAAACGTTTTACAGTCTCCTGGTATAAAAGTACAACATATACAAAGGCCCCGGGGATCCATGAAGAATTCAAGTCCTTATTTGGTGACCTTTGCGTAAAAATATCGCCATTGTGACACCATGATAATATTTGAAACTGAATACAATTTACGAGCATGCATGTATGTAGGGTACTAAGGCAACCAAGCCCTACCACTCTCCACATGTTTTTAATTTAGAATATGTTGGATTCAAAGGATATCAACTATGTAACATTTTCGTTAGAAATTAAGCAATCAAACTCCATAAGTAAATATAAACAATTGATCCAAGTATGGTTGATGGATCAATGCCGTAGAAATTAAGTGTAGCCATACCGTAATTTTTAAAATATTATTCAAAACACTATTAAGACATGTGTCTACCTAAACCATTGTATGATTTCATTATCTTCTTATTTCCACGCAATGTGTTGGCTTAACATTTTCAAATGTTCATACATAATACATACTTATGTTACTGTCAGTTACATATTATTAATATTCATTATTGTATTACACATGACATTGCATGACATTAGGCCTATTACTAATTATTTTACCACACTATGTTTCAATTTACTACACTTAGTTGAGTTCCTACTTTCTCTTATTTCTAGTCTTCATCAATATAACACTGTATGTAAAAGACCCCAATTTGTGGGTAAGATATACACTCACTGCAGGTCAGTGCTAGAATATAATATATTGAATTCAATGTATATAATCAATTATGTATTACAAATCGTTCAGTAAGCCACCAAATGAAACATTGATACAAGATTTTGATGTGTTTATTTGCAATTAATGTCTTTCTGTGTGTGTGAGGGGGCAGGGTATAATTATTATACTACCACATTTGTTTTGCCGTTTACCACTCACGTGTATGCTTTATATGTTGTCAGTTGGAAAAACATAGAATGCTATGTTACGAGTGCAAAATGCAGGCACACAAATCAACGAAAAACTATATCATCTGCATGACACACCAAACCCATTATATAACGAGAATCGCCAATTTAACCATTTCTTCTAAAGCTTAATATCAGTAGCATATATTATTAATGTTGTCAGAGTCAGACATAAACATGTGTCGTTGTCGCTTTTAAAAGACTGTTGATTGCCATACGCCAGCGCGTAGTAAACAGAAGCGAACCCCACAACCTTCAGCCATATTGCAAGAATCCGCGCGACGGTGGCGCGATCTCTTATTACTTTTAGTGGCGAATAGAGACACAATTTAAAAAACCATCACAAAAATCAAATTAAATTAAGTAGATTTTTAGGATTTTGGATTTTTGTAAAGTTATCAAAAAATCTATCTATCTATCTGTTGGAGCTGTGGTCTACAACTAAACTATTATCTTGCAGGATGGCCATTAAGACCTTCAGGACACAATATGTTGGAGCTGTGCTCTACAACTAGACTAT
>JAMZAV010002887.1:0-80361 GCA_024449915.1 Sweltsa coloradensis
ACGACGAAAGCAGAATGTGTGAATACAGAAAACATGGCCCATAGAATGGTAAAAAAACGACCAAACAAAAATTTGAACCGCCGACCTTTCGCATAGAATTCGGACGCGCTACCACTCTGCCACAATGCACTGTGATATTTGCAGCTATTGGCCTAGTTAGGTGGTATCGTACTGCTACGGACGATTTGTTATTGTTAATTTGTCCGTAGCCTACGGTTAAATAGCCACTACCTAAATTTAATGCAAAATAACACTTCCGTCAAATTACGATTATGCCATGGGAGGCTTTTCCCCCTAACCACCACTGGGGCTCCGCCCCTGGACCCCAGAGAAGTTGGGGGCTAGGCCCTTACCAATCGAAGAAGTGCCCCGATCGGACGGGCCCATTCGCAAATGGAAGAAATTCTTATGTTATTGACCACCTTCCCGCCTCTTTTGCTTGTGGCAGTATCTGTCCTTCCCTCGTACACTAGACCATAGATGGGATGTCTATGCACTAGACAAGAGTGGGGCGCGCCCTTAAACCAAATGAACCAAAACCCAACAGAAGAAGTTCCCAGTTTGCAACATAACCTTAAAACGATCATAGAAATACTTGCCTGTGTTCTTCCAGTAACTGATCATCTTGACCTAATGGTTTTATTGATTTGGAACTCTTAGAAGTTTGGTTTTTTCTCTTTCTTTTTCCTTTCGAAGGCGAGGAGTAATACTCTTCAGTCCCTTCTGAATTTGAATTGTTACGGTTATCCATGTGGTGACTGTCACAGCACGTCCCTTTTGGTTTGTTGTTGTTTTTTCCTACGTGGAATCACCGCCGTCTGAATGTATGTAAATGTATATCCAGACGGCGGTGTGTGCTATTGTGCTTCTTCTTCTTTGCCTCATGGTTGCATTCGGATGTTTGATACATATCGTAGTGTTGAATTTACTTGGAGACAAAAAGAACAAATTCGGATATTATTAATCATTATTAATATTAATACAAATAATTTTACATGCATTTAATGTTTTTAAAATGTGGAAAATAGCTTCTACATTTTATCGACCTTGAGTTTTGACAAGCGAGGATTGGTGTCGAGATTATTCCAAGTCCACCGGCAACAAAACGTGTCGACGTCTCTGAAAGTTTCTTCTTTCTACGTTGCATACCGGCAGCGTATGGTCATTTGTTCTGTATTGTGTTTATTTAAATTATTTATTGACGCGATGGCCGGAGAAGGACCCAACAAGGAACGTACTTTCATTATGGTGAAGCCTGATGGAGTTCATCGAGGGCTTGTTGGAAAGATCATGGAGCGGTTTGAAACGAAAGGCTTTAAATTGGTCGCGATGAAATTCACGTGGGTAAGTGCTCAGCAGACGCAGGCCTTGACAGAAACCCTGTTGTAGAACCCAAAGCTTGTAGGCCTAGCCTAGGGTTCTGTAGGGCTAGACCTAGGCTAAAAGTTGACGGATAAATTTGCATGTCTATGGCTTGGCCTAGGCCTAGGCCTACCTAGCCTAGACCAGGCCCCAGGTAGGGCCGGCATGTCTTCGGCGAGGGGGGTCCAACTTTTGGAACTCTTTCGGTTGGTATGGACAGTTTTTGATCAGTAGGTACTTTAGATTTAAAATAGCGACGTTAAAGGTTTTGTAGGTAGGGCCTACACATAAAAAAAACTGTCCATACCAACCGAAAGAGTACCCAACTTTTATACACCTTGTTAACACTGCTAGGGATATTGCCTTGTTACTACTTATGTTAAAAGTGTACTTTCGTTGGAGGTTAGCCGAACTTTCCGCTGGCTACAGTGCGCCGCGCTAGTTCTAGGATATAATCGATAAGAGCGCACCCGAAATCCTTTCCGTTACAACTTGGTAATGCAAATTCTATTTTGCCAAGCTTTTCAAGGATGTTGTTATTGTATTGTATTGTATTGTAGGTATTTCTTTATTTCTGGCTCATTCTAGCCATTTCGTTACATCTTACATCACATTTATAGCATACAACTACTACACAACATCAATTACAACAAACAACTTGAAAACACTTTAAAAATTAAAATTACACTATCATACTAGGATTTTACATAATATTTATTTAGACTTACTACTCAGCTACCTAACAATGCATAGGCCTACTTCATTTTCCCATATGTTCAACCTGCTTAGCACTACTTTATTAATACTTAGGTCTTTCTAAAATCCTTTCTTACCTTACATTATTCTATAAATCTTGTAATTTAATCCATTTTTTACATTTACTTTTAAACATGCCCAAGCCCAAACTATTTATTTCTTTGATTTCCCTGGGTAACATATCAAATTCCTTTACACCATTGTTAAAGACTGAGCCTAGCCATTTTTTACTTTTACAATTTGACCTCCATGATTTTCCTTCTTCTACTCCCCTAGTATTTACATTATGTACCTTACTCACATCAGTCATCTTGTCCTCCATGTAATTTGGCATCATTCCTTTTTTAACTTTATAGGCCTATATGAAAACTAATACCTACTAACAATAATATATTTTCCTTCACTCTCAACCATTCCAAAGTATTAAGCATACTCTTTATGTGTTTCCCTTCCACATCTAATGATACATCTCATAGCCTTATTCTGCAACACCTGTAACCTTTCAACATTTTTTATAAACTTGGTACAATATAGTAGCACCAAATTCAAAATGCGGCTTAATTATGCTCTTATAAACCATATTTCTCGTCCAACTTGAAAGTTTGCCCCCTATTCTTCTCATATAACCTATTTTTTTACCTATGTAATTTACATGCGCCTTAAAATCTAGTGGGACATTGTACGTTTGAATTAAAGGCCGATGCACAATTGCCCGGTAACGAGAACGGGAAGACGCTAACGTTACGGGCTTCGATGCACAATAGCCCGTGAAGCAAACCGACGGGAACAAATCAAATAATAAGGTACTTGTTCATTAACGGGACCCCCCTCAATTTTTTGTTAATTGCTCCCCCCCATTGTCGTTTTTTTTTACTTATTTCTGTTTACAATAAATAATTACCTACAACTTGCGAGGAGTTGAATATGACTGACAGTGAACTTGACTCACACGTTCAACGTGACTCAGGCGAGTACAGTCCATTGGAACATAGTATATATAACACTTCCGAACGCGTCCGTAAGATTAAAACTTACACGTGCCCCTGGATCACGCTAAACGTTCGGACTCGAAGATGCCAAAGCAAGTTAACAGAAGAGATAGGAGAGTGGAGAAAATGTGTCCTTCTCAGGGCAACGTCACCTTGTTATATTGGAACGCAGGAGGTCTCTCCGAAGATAAATATTTAGAACTTAAGAAGATAATTAGTGACAAAATGTAGACGCATTCACAGTGGTGGAAGAAGGATCAATCTCAGACAACGAAAAACTGGACAAAGCCATGACTAACGGCTACAAAAATATATACTCTCCCTAGACAGAGACAAATCTCTTCAGGCATCATAGTTGGTGTGAAAGTAGGTCTGACATCTAAATTTAAAATTTTACACAAAATGGACGAAGAAGACAAGATAGAGGTGGTACAACTAGAACTGTGGAAAAATCACACTAAGACCACATACATCATTCTCTATAAACCCACCAACAAACGAAACAAAATTTTTAGATCTAGTCACTATTGACAGTACGTCAGTAATTGTAGGAGATTTTAATGCACCCAATAAAGCCTGGCATTACAATACAACAACAAAAGTTGGACACATAGTTGAAGAATACATAGACAGCAACCCGCTGATGCTACTGGAAGCAGCAGATCCATATACCTTCCTCTCATACAGAGGAGGCCTCTCCAGACCAGATTTAGCCTTATGCCACACAAACTTATTCAATCACATGAAACAGGACAACCTAGAGTCTCCTTCCGGTGCTGGACACAAAATTTTACTTATAACAAGACAGAAATGTAAACCTGAAGCTAGAGAAACCAAATGCACTTGGAATTTTAAAAGGGTAACTGGAAGGAGTACAGAAGAATTACCGAAAAACTATTCCTGGAATTTGAATCAAGGGAAAACATTGATTTAGACAACCAGAAAATTATAGATATCATGCAAACAGCTGCAGAAAAAACTGTACCTAGAGGAAAACAACAAATACAAACCGTTCTGGAAGAACAACTACAACTCTGAAACAACAAAGAGATCAAGCAAGGAAAACTGCAGAACAAACTCAAGACATGAAAGACATGATTCAACTCAGAAGAGTACAAGCCATGTTAAAAAGACAAATTTTGGAAAGCAAGAGAATAGCATTACAAGAATATGTGGAGCAAATAGATTACAGAAAGGATGGTGTCAAAGCACATAGATACTTCTCCAGTCTATGTAACCAAGAAAAGAGGGAAGAACAACAGGAGCCAATAATATATAAAGAAGTCCAACTCACCGAAGATAAGGATAAAGCAGAGGCGTTCTGTCAGTATATGTCACAACAAACAAGACCAATAAATAATAACATGTAAAAGTAGAGCAACCAAAATACATACATGATAACGAGGACCCTTATAATGCACCATTTATATCCATGAATTGGGACAAGCATTAAGTAAACTGAAAAACAAGAAGTCACCAGGAGTTGACCTTATCTACCCTGAATTCTTGAAAACCTAGGAAAGGAAGGGCAACTGGTATTACTGACACACTTCAATGCCATATGGAGGGAAACATACCAGATATATTGGCGAAAGCAGAAGTTATCCCCATAGTGAAGAAAGGAAAAGACAGTAGTAAAGTAGAGAGCTATAGCCTATATCTCTCACAAGTATGATGTCAAAAGCTCATGGAACGTATGGTAAACCAAAGACTAAAAATCTACCTGGAGACAAATAACCTACATAACAGAACACCAGGCAGGCTTCAGGAAGATAGAAGCACTCTCGACCAAGTGGCATATCTACAGCAGGAGGTGAAGGAAGGCTTCAATAAACAACTAGCAACACTTGTGGTGTATGTTGATTTCCAAACTGCATTTGATGTTGTGAACAGAAAGATCTTACTTACAAAAATGTCGGATATGAACATCCCAAGCAACATATACAGATGGACTAAAAATTTCCTGAGCCAGAGGTATATGAGAGTGAGATATGGAAACAAAAGATCAAAATACAGAAAAACCAAGGCAGGAGTTCCCCAGGGAGCAGTCATGAGTCCTACCCTTTTCTTGATCTTCATAAATGACCTAGCTGACTATATTGAAGAGAGAAGTGAGGTCAAAGTAAAGCTGTTTGCAGATGATGTGGTGCTGTGGTACAGTGGTAGAGATAAAGATAAGATGGAAATTGAAAATGAATAAAGCCCTTAAAGCTCTGGAAGAATAGACAGAAAAGAATGCAATGATAGTTAACGAAAAGAAGACCGTGTACGACTACCACACTACGGGACGAAGTGTACCAACATGTTTTACTCAAGTACAGAACAAACCTGTTACAGAAAGAAGATAACCCAGTATACCTAGGTGTAACTATGGATCAAAAAATGACAATGACCAAGCATATTGAAAAAATGCAAGCAGCAGGAAGGAAGCGATTAAACCTGTTAAAAAGAGTTGCAGGTGTTACCTGGGGGGCAACAGAGAACACATTATCTACCACATATAAAACCTATGTGAGACCACTGCTTGAATATGGTAATGCAATCATAACAAAAGCCCCTAAAAATGCACTACAATCTCTAAATAGGGTCCAAAATTCTGCACTCAGAATAGTTACTGGAGGTGTTAAAACCACACCTATAGTAGCTATGGAAGCAAAGGCCAATATTCCACCCCTAGAGGCCAGACAAACTGAAGCAGTAGGTATCCTATATGAAAAACTAGTAAGACTGGATCAGAACTAGTGGGATAGAGAACCATGTGAAAAACATAAAACCCATGTAACACATTCAAACGAAGGCACGACAAATAAATGAGCATTTAATTGGGAATGAGGCAATTAACAATAGACAAGACCTCCTACCACCAAACATAAATGTTGCATTGTTAGAAAAATCCCACATGCATTGACAATACCTGACATCGACGGTAAGAAAAACAACCATCATTGGTTCAACTAAAGAAATTGACATTGGCATACATTCGCCAGAAATACCCAGAAAATGAATGGCTACATCTGTATACAGATGGATCAGCATCCCAGGGGAAGGAAATGCGGGCGCAGGGATATACAGCCGAGAATTTGAGGCTTCCTACCCAGCTGTGCTAATGGAAGCAATTATGATGGAGAAATCCGAGCAATAGTTGAAGCACTATTGAAACTATCAAAATCTGAAAACCGGAAAATTGTGATCCTATCCGACTCCAAGACTGCCATTGCAGCCATTGCAAATAGGGAGGAAACAGAACCCGAAATTAGACAATGTAAACTACAGATTCTACGACTCATGAATGATGGGAACAAAATTGTGCTACAATGGATACCGGCCCACTGTGGCATATATGGTAATGAGAAGGCCGACTACCTAGCCAAACAAGGTAGCAAAAAACAACAAGAAAGTAAAAAACTGTCACATAAATCTCTCAAATCTCACCTGCATGCGTCGACAGACAAAGCAGTCCGTAAGGAATGGCAAGAGAGGGGGCAGAATAAACTGTGGGAAGATTACACTAGAATGAGGCCGACTGGTAAACGTAAGTGCTACAGTAGAAAAAATAGAGACAGCTCAATTCCGGCTTCAAACAGGACACGACCTACTCGGAAAGCACCTCCATAGATTTGGAATTTTTGAATCTAGTGTCTGTCGGATGTGTGGAGCTGGGAACAAGACAGGAAACATCTTTTTCAATGTACATATATAAAGCTTGAACGCGACAAAATGCCAAATGGCATGGATCGGAGCGAACAGGAGTCCTATCTCTACTGGCTAACTAGAAAACACATGATGACATGAATAATGTCAATTGTTGGCATATGAAAAGAAGAAGAAGATAATTAGACTGTCCTGTTTTAGCCCTGAATTTTTACTGTCCCATAATTACCCCGGATCACCCTAGTTGCCCGGTACGGGCAACCAACAATTTGGTTTAAAACTCGAATCGCGTAAGATTTCACTAAGTAGAAACCTACTTTATCGACAGGCGACAGATGCTTGATGTTGTTCCAAGACTTGTCACAGGCTGCACCACGCACCACTACAATCGCATTCCGATCGATATCGACCTATCGACTTTACCCACAATTCAGTACGCCTATTCACAGCTGTCGAAAAAATGGAGATCCGAGACGTGTTTACCTTCTCCCATTTCGTGAAATTCGAACCATTTTTGACACTTTAAAACCATTGCGTAATATTGAACCATTCTTAAATGGATTTACCGAACTTTTTTAACTGTAGGCCTAGTGGATTAGCTTCAACGTCTCGGCCTACGGCTTTAGCCACTCACAATTAACGAAGATGAGATAGGCCCTAGGCCTAGGACCATCATTGCCTAGGCCTAGCTAATGAACCTGCCAAAAAAGTAAAATATGACCAAGAGTAGGCCTATGATAAAAAGCGGGTACGTAAAGTCGGTTTAGTTATTGACTCGTGGCTATTGTTAAAATAAAGAAAGTTGTCGTACATGTAAAAATAAAGAAAATTATTGTGTCAACCTTGAATTGAGTCTGGGCAACTAAAATTTTGGGCCACTGGGCAAGTAGATTTTTTTAAATTTGTCGAGCCCTGGGAATGCATTCAAATGTACATATAAATTAAATTGACAATAAAAAACTCTTTATTTTAAAAAAAAGCCTTTTACGTCCAACGGTTTAAAACTTGCCAATTCCGGTACGCCGCTCGGCGTACCTGAATTTGAGTTTTTGAGCGGGGCGTTACTCGAAAACTAATGGCGTATTCCATTGGCCGCACTGAGTGCGCATGCAGTTCGCACTGAAAAGTCACGGTGACGTCATTGCACTCGCCGAGTGCTGCACTCGTGCAGTCCCCAATGGAATACAGAATTATCAAAAATAGTGCAAACATGGCGTCCTTTTCAGACGCTGATCAGCTGATGGGAGTAAATAAAAGTGACAATAAAATACCTTATCAAAGCATGGACTTAGAATAGTAACTGGATCAAAGGGCCCGACAACAAGAACTTTATTCGAAACTAAAACGATAATAAAACAAATTATTAGACGCCCTACTTCGTCACAATCATGATTCTTGGCTACACGGAGTAGGCCTATAAGCCTAGGCCCTAGCTCTATAGGCCTAGCCTAGGCCCTAGCTCTAGGCCTAGCCTTTGGGCTTATAATGGTGCGTTATAAACCCTAAGCCCTAGCTCTAGGCCTAGTCCTATCAATAACATACATTCATACTCGTTCAGAATAGCTGCTAATTAACAACATCGTAAATTATGAAACCCTATATTATTGTATTGTTCACTTTCGTTTGAATTTAGCATATTATAATTACAAATCTTCTTCATTGCTGCTGTCTGACGTTTCCATATCTCCAACAACAAAAACAAATGTCCCGCGTCAAATTGTCCGCCATATTGCACTCGACTTGTCGCACTGACCCTTGAAGCCAGTGCGCCTCAGTGCGGGTTTTCATGCACTCGCTGAGTGCAGTGCGTCCAATGGAACACGCGAAAGTTGACGTAATGTGAACTCAAATTCCCAATGGAACATGACAATCGCACTCAGTGCGGCTAGTGTTCGAAAATTTCATGAAATTTACTTTTTTGAAAGTTTCATTGAAAGTTTCAATGAAAGTTTAAAAAAATATTGAAATTTTGTGAAATATTCGATTTCCATGGAAATCTTCAAAAATACAAACTACATTTTTAATAAATCAGCGTTTTCTAATGAGGAAGGTTTTTATAAGATTGACAAAAAATTTGCATCTCTAAATATTACCCCCATAATTGGTGCTGAAACTATTAGACTTAAAAAAAAGTTCTTGTCGACCTACCAGTAGGCTACCACAGAGAAAGAGATAGAAATGAAACTAAACGGAAACTGATATGGTAATTGACGACTGGTGATAGGTGGAGCTTAAAATGATCAATAGGTCACGTGACGAGAATTGGAATTGGGATAGATTCTCATTTCCCAATTTTACGTCTGTTGAACGGCGCAACACTTATCACGCTCTAGAAGAAGAATATTTAGCAACATATCATTCCTGCTAATAGCAATTATTTCCAATTTTTTGACACAGCCGTTAGCTTGTTATAACAATGAACCCTACGCGCAAGCTTGAGGTTTGCAAGTGATAAAATAAAACAAAAATATGCCTTTTACTTCTATAGGCCTTGTAAAAATAACAAATAACTAATAAACTTCAGTTATCATCAAGATAAAATAAAGAGTTATTAGGGGCACTTCCCACACTTTTTGATGTGAGCAATCATTCTAGTAGGTAGCATTGTTGGTACATAGCTGCCCAGCTACAATATAGTTAAATACTAGGAAGCTTCGCAAACGCTTTTTCAGGTGCATTGTTGGATGAGCGTAATTGGTACATTGAGCTGCCATATGTTATGTAGATTTTCTGTTGTTCTGTGAAAAAATCATTACAATTGGATATAGCATGTAGGTAGGTGGTATAAGTCAAGAAATTTTGTAAAAAAACGAAGATAAAAGCGTAAAATTGCGATTTTCATGAGAAATAATTTTTCGATTGCGCTCAAATTTCACATGAATATATTAATTCATAAAATTAAGGTTCTGTGAAACAATCATTACAATCGGATAAAGCATGAAGGTGTTTTAACTAAGTCGAAGAAATGTTTTAAAAATAGAAAAAATTGTAAAATCGCGATTTTCATGAGAAATAATTTTTTGATTGCGCTCAAAAACATGGTAGTTCTAAGTTCCAAGATTTCGAAGGCCTCCAGAAAATTTCATCGCAATTGGAGTATCGGTTTAGCCAGAATCTTGTTAACAAACACACAAAAATACAAACAGAAAAAAAGATAAGAAAAACATTCCCAATATTTTTCTCCTGTGTCGTGAAATGGAATCTTCGCTTCGCTCATCCATTTTGTTCCCCATCAGGTGCCTGAGTGTGTAGTGCACCGCCGCGGCTTGGCTGCAGCGCCCTAACAGGCTCCTAGACTAGGGCTACTGGTATATTTAATTTAACGTAGGCCTACATGCATAATAACTAGGAAGCTTCGCAAACGCTTTTTCAGGCGCGTTGTTGGATGAGCGTAATTTTTTAAATACGAAAAAAGCGTGAAATTGCGATTTTCACAAGAAATAATTTTTCGATTACGCTGAAAGTTCACACGAATATATCAATTCATAAAATTAAGGTTCTGTAAAAAAAATCATTGCAATCGGATAAAGCATGTACCTAGGTGTTATGTTATAAGTCGAAGAAATTTTTTTTTAAATAAAAAAAAAACTTAAAATGGCGATTTTCATGAGAAATAATTTTTCAATTGAGCTCAAAAACGTGGCAGTTCTAAGTTCAGGTTTAGCCGGAATCGTGCTTACAGACACACAAAAATACAAAAAAAAGAAGAAAAAAAAACATTCCGGATTTTTTTCTCCATTGTAGTGAAATGGAATCTTCGCTTCGCTCGCTACGCTCATCCAATTAATAATCAGTAATTTCTTGAATTATTAATGTGTCCCAATCAGCCCACCCTCAATTACAGTAGGGGCCTAATGGCCAATTATTAGACCAGTGGTAACCGATAACTGTATTAAAACACTTGTGAAGTTAATTGGTTTAGTTATAAGGGGATGGGAAATATACATGTTAAATTGTTATTGTTTTAGTCCTAAGAAATTTGTTATTATTATTACAATAATGAAATTCTTACGACTGACCAATCAGACGTCAATAATCCTTACGACGACCAATGAAAAGTAGTAACTTCATTATGACAAGCCACTGAAACATTACTAACCAATCAGGATATCGGATTTCTTATTCCAATAACAATTTCTAAAGAGTTAAACAAAGTTGTGTGAACGCGGCCTTAATGATTTAAATTCATTATTTAAATAGGTTTTGCAAGGTTTAAAGAGACAAAAGTTCTTTAAAACAGGTTGGAATGTCTATTTGCCCACCCTTTCGTGTGCATTGCGTCCCAGCCAATAAAGCACTACGGTATTTTTAATTCCTATTCATCTAGCTAGGAATTGCCTAATAACTTTACTAAACGTTGGCAAATTTATGTAGGGCCTAACAACTCCTTCCAACCACTGAACGTTGAACCGTCCAATCCCTGCTGGTAACTTTTAAAACCCTTGTGAAGAGCTTGCAAGTTCCTATTTATTGAGCGAGCGTCTCCACTTGACTCTTATGGCTCGAATGTCTTTTTTTTTTTTTTTTTTTTTTTTTGTTTTTGTTTTTTTTTTTTTTGTTTTTGTTTTTCTGCTACTGCTTCGTTACAGGTCGCACCGTTTCTCTGATCGACCTGAAATTTTTCACACATGTACATACCACCTAGGCGGGTTGCTGTATAGTTTTTTAACAAAATCCGATCGTTGGTTATAAAAAATAAAAAAATAAAAATGTTCCGATCGTTATGAAATTTTGCAGGGTCAATTAGTACCTTCAACATTCTCTCCTATTTTACAAATTTTCAGCTAAATCGGTCAAGACCTTAAAGACTTATTGGTATGTAACATTATGGGAATGTCGTACTTGGGTCGTTGTTGCACGTAGGCCTACCGGTGCTCGCTCAACAACGCGACGGGACTTTAGCGTTTTCCTAGTATATTATATGATCAAGGCCGCTTTGCGAATACTTTTTCCAGTCACTGGTAACTTTTAAAACCCTTGTGAAGAGCTTGCAAGTTCCTATTTATATATTATATGATCAAGGCCGCTTCGCGAATTCTTTTTCCAGTCGCATTGATGGATGAGCTTTCATGGTTGATTATTCTTGTCCAATGATTACTCTTTTGTGTTGTCATTGTTGTTGTCATAGTCATTATCAAGACAAGAGTGAACCATGTCTGCTTTCAACAATGCGAGGTGACCGATTGGGAGTCTGAAAGAGACCAAGAACCAATACGCGCCTCGTTGTGCCAGCCACAATAAGTAAGGTGCGGGGCAGCGAGGTCATATTGACCATTAGGTGCCTTAAAAGTATCATTTTTATGAGAAATATAAAGTTTCATGAAGATCGGATGCGGAGTAGCCGTTTGCGGTCTAAATATCACAAAAATATTGCATTAAAAATCAAAAAAATCGTAAAAGTACGTTCAATGAGAAATATTTCTTCGATTGTAGTTGTAGGCCTACCCAAAAACTTGGCAGATCTAAGTTCAGAGATTTCGAAAGTCCCCTGAAAATTCCATCAAGAATGCATATATTTTTCTCGGAGTAAGCGAAATTGAAATCTTTGCTGTGCTCATTCAATAATGCCTAGATTGTGGGCACATGAAAAAAATAAGAAGATGTTTCAAGAGGAACATCTATTTGACTTAGTTCCCTTTTTTGCCATTGGATGTAATTTTTTTTTAGAAAGTTGAAGTTCCTTATTTTGCGGAACTTCTCCTAGAATGGAAATTGGTATTGACATGGATGACGATGCCTATCGTTAATAATTAATAATCCTCTGAAAATGGGGTCTTTCATACGTACGGTAGACTTAGATCAAGTAATAAAGTAGTTTATTTTTTCAGTAGGCCAGTTAGCTACTGACTTCATGTCAATTGTGCATTACAGTAGGTCTATCTATATCTAGGCATGGGGCAATGTCAATCTTTTCTCACAATCAATTTAGCAATTTAATGGTCTCCATGGAGTATTCACTCAGTTTTCTTGGTAGGCTTATACAAGAAGTTCCCTGAAGACAACAGCAATTACTTACTATTAAGATTGAATACTTGCATGTTAGACCTGTGGTTTAGGGAAACCAATCAACTTAAAAGCACCTGTCAGTGATAGTGGAGAAAACTTTTAAGGGGAGGCCCGGACTTAACTGAAAATCATCTGTGGATTGATTAAGACTAGAGTATTGAGGCTATTTATTTATTTATTTATTTATTTATTTATTTATTTATTTATTTATTTATGTATTTATTTATTTACAAATTTATTTATTTAGTTTTTATTTATTTATTTATATATTGATGCCTTGCTTCTTTAACAATTGTAACGGCCTTACCATGTTGAATACACCGGTTCCCGATGGATCACCAAAGTTAAGCAACATCGGGCGTGATCGGTACTTGAGTGGGTGATCATTTTGAAATTTAATTTTTAATTGTATTAATTTATTGGGAAATTTAATTAATTATTGACTTAGGCATGTCACTAGTACTGTAAGCCATTGCAATAATAGGGACCAAGGGAATAAAACTATGACAAAATGTTTTCATTCACTTTATCAGAAATCATAATATCTGTCAAAGCAGCCATTGCAATGCATTGAAGAATGCGAGTTTGCGCGAGTAACTCTCAGGGAGTAGGCCTGTACTCGTTTACGTGGAACCTGCCGCCTCGAAAAATGTCCAGCTTGTTCAACTTCCTGGCGAGTCGAGTTAGCGAGAGCCATTCAGAACCCACTGCCATAACACGTGACCAGTGAACACCAATATATGGCGTTATTGTTACCTTCATTGTCTGTCGTGTGACAAGGATGGTAGGGCCTAATAAACTAGCGCGAGTTTCTCGATCGTCTGACAGACGCTTTACACCACTTGAGCTGTGAACAACTTCTCATTTCTGTTGCCCACAACCAACATAGGCACACAGGCAAACATTCTTAAAAAGTGGGAAATTAAATTATAAATAGGGCCTATAATTGAATTTTGAACTAGGCCTATTTGTTTCTTGTTAGCATTGTAGACTAGGCTACTGGGAAGAAATGCTCAAATATGCTCCGAACATAGTCTTTCAGCTCGAATATTTTCATTGTCTGTGAAAATTATTTGGAGAATTTTCTCGACTCACATAACTAATTATTAGTTGGGCCTACAAAGTTTTTATTTGCATCAGAAATTATTTTCCTCTAGTGCCACTCTAGCCTAGGGGATGAAGGGACAACATAAAAAAATCATCTCTGTCCACCCTCTACCTATGGCTGGATCTGGCCAGCGTGGGTCTTTCCTCCCGTCATCCCCTTGGCTAGAGTGGTGCATTAAGGCCTTAGCCTACTACCATACTCCAAACTCAATAGTTTAAACTTTATAGGTATCAACCAAATGCAATAGTTACAGGGTAGGCCTACTCAAAACATGGCTTGCTTTCTTGTCTAACAATGACTTTGCCGTTTTCTATAATAGTCTTAACTCTTAAGGGATGTGTCGCAGAGGCAGAGCTTGTCTCTAGTTTCAAGGTGGCGTCTTTTGTCGCCTTGTGCAATCGGCAGAGAAATGCTCCGGCCCAGGCGGGGAAACAAGAGGAATTTGGTATAATTAAGAGTCAAGACCCACCTTTAGAAGCGTCAAAGCAGCCTATGACAAAAGTTACTAGCGGAACTACCGAATAAAACAACTACTGTAGCTATATTAATTTGATGGATAACTAATTAAACAATCTAATTCCAATTTTGTCTAATTCACAAAATAATAAATATATAGTCCTACGTTCCATCCATTCAGATGTATAATGCAACTACAATTCAGAGATTAAAATGTACCCGTCCTGATGGTCTAGTGGTTAAGACGTCCACCTGGAATGTGGGAGATCCGTGGTTCGATTCCCGGTTGGGGCGGACTTTTTTAATTTCTGAATTGTAGTAAATAAAATTAATTACACCCACGGGAGTGTTTCCCGATCAACCAAATCGAGAAATAGTCCTACGTATTACGTAGCTAATGTTATAGACCATCTGTCCGATGTCAAAATCATCATCGTCATCATTAGGCCTATCCATCGCCGTTTCCTACTTCTGGCAGGGTCAGCTTGGGTTTCTCAACCAAATTCTTCCACTTCTTTCTATCCTCCCACAATCGTGTCTCTGCTACATCCTCCCAGCTCTCTCCTTTATTATGTAGGTCTCTTGCTATGATCTCCTTCCATCTCTCCCTTGGTCTCCCCCTTTTTCCTCCTTCAATCCTTTTCTCATACATTCTCCTGGGCATTTTCTCTTCCGTCATTCGTTTCATATGCCCAAACCATCTCAGCCGTGTCCTTCCCATCCTGTCACCTAACTTCTCCACCCCAAGCATCTCTCTGATGTTCGTATTTCTAATTCTAACTCTTCTTGTCTTGCCCACTGTGCTCCTCAGGAATTTCATCTTCGCCACCTGTATTTGGCTTTCTTCTCTATCACCCATTGTCCAGGTTTCTGCCGCATATGTGAGGATCTCAGATGTCAAAATATTCAAACTAAACTGTTTTGCTGTTCTTTTTATTTGTTTTGCGGATCCTTGATGTGGAGATTCGGTAGCCTACACCATGGTCATGGCCGTGTGAGTCGTCTGACATTCAAAACCTTCTAGATAAAATAGAGAGAAACACCATCCATCATCATTTATATTATTTACTACAATTCAGAAATTAAAAAAGTCCACCCCAACCGGGAATCGAACCACGGATCTCCCGCATTCCAGACAGGCGTCTTAACCACTAGACCATCAGGACGGGTACATTTTAAGCTCTGAATTGTAGTTGCATTATACATCTGAATGGATGGAATGAATGAATGGATGGTTCGATTCCCGGTTGGGGCGGACTTTTTTAATTTCTGAATTGTAGAAAATAATATCAATTACACCTACGGGAGTGTTTCCCGACTAACCAAATCGAGAAATAAACCATCATCATTGTCGTTAAATTCAATGCTACACATTTTCAGACTATTTTCATTTATTGATTATTCATATGGATTTATTTAGCAACATGTTTTGCTGAAAACGTTAACAGCACCCGCAAATAGGCCTATGTTCTTGGGTGTATGTTAAAATTTCAGCGCAATCAGTTCAGTAGTTCAGATGTTTTTTTAACGCACAAAGTTTTCCGTTTAGTGTTGAGTTGTAAGACTGTCGCTGCGCTCCCTCGCCTAAAAATGAGTGTGGAAAAATATTGAATTTTAGATTAAGCCTAGAGGTTGTAACTATGCCAGTAGAAGGTGAGTAGGGAATTACCAAACAGAGATCAAGATTTAAGAAGAAACCCTGAAAGTGGTGGAGAGTTTTGAGGTATCTAGGAAGTGAGTTAATGTCATGTGATTTGTGAATATTTAAAAGGAGATATATGAGAATACAAAAGGCCAGTGTCTTCTACCAGTGTGTGAAATACATGGTGAGGTAAAGGGAAATACCCATTCAGTGTAAGATGAGTAGATGACACTATATTGGACCTACCAGTATTTCATACTATCCTTACGTATCCGCAGAAACCTAGACTAAGGGAGATCAAGAGGAGAGCCAGATGCAGGCGGATGAGGTGCTCTTCTGGAATCTCATCTCTGCCGCCTGCATCTGGCAAGAGAGAAGGGACAGAATAAGAAACATGGACATTGTAGAAATTCTGGGTGTAGAGAAGTTTTTAAGTGATTGGAAGGACACTGTTTAGATGCTTCTTTCACGTTGCACAACTGTGAAGCTAGACTTTTTGCTAGTACGAGCAAAAACTAATTTTGAACCTGTATGATTGTAAATTGTTGGACTCTTTTATAGGCCTATCTGAAAATCACTCAAATCACTCACGTAAACATCAGTCGACAATGCCGTCGTCAACCGAACCTGAAAACAAGTCCGCCTTTTGCACACTCCTTATTTATGATAAATGTTATTAAAACATAATAAATAGTTATTATATACTACAATTCAGAAATTGTTCATTTTTTTCATTCAGAATGTACAATTCAGGCCTAATGTAATTACTTTTAAAATACGATTGAAGGGGGGGGGGGGCTTCCGATTTATTTGATGAGCGCAGCGAAGCCTTCAATTTCGTTTACCCCGAGAAAAATAGCTCGGTTGTTTTGTTTGTTTGTTTGTTTGTTTTGCTCTCTACCGGACAAACGGTGTAGGCCTACCTACATGTGATCTTGATGAAAATTGGGACTTTGGAAGGGACCTTCAAAATCTCTGTCAAACTTAGACAGGGCCTATCAAATTTTTTGGTACAATCGAAGAAATTTTCACATTTCTAATAAATATCATACTTTTACGATTATTTTTTATTTTTAATGCAGTATTTTCATGATATTTGGCCCTCGACCGGGCAAACGGCTACTTTGATCTTGATGAAACTATATGGTATAATAACGTTCAAAATCACTGAACTTGGACATGTTATGATTTCGGGTACCATACAATTGATGAAATATTTCTCATAAAAATCATACTTTTAGGGCAACAATTGCCATTGGTGAATTGTGAATATGACCTCGCTGCCCCGCACCTTTTTGCGGCTGGCACAACAAGGCGCGTGTCAGTTCTTGGTGTTCTGAAATGTTTAGGAAACACTGCTCTTGGCCAAGTCCAGAGTGACTAGACATCCCGGTTTACCGGGATCGTCCCGTTTTTTTGTGGCCTGTTCCGGTGTCCCGAAAATAGTTCTTGGGACAGCAAAATGACCCGGTTTTAAGAGTTCATCCAATTGTATTTTCCATTTAAATTTACTATATTAATACAATATAATTTTTCAAATGAAAGCCAATACTAGTTAGGCCTGATACAAAATACTGTTAAATATAAATATTAAATACTAATACGGTAGGCCCTACTACAAAAGAAACTCTATGCGCTACCACTTTGTTGCTGCAGTGACCTTCAATAAAAGCCTACAATGAAGCTTCGATTTGTAGGGGGGGGGGGGGGCTGCTGGCTCGTAGGCACCTGGTGCTGAGCAGTAATCAGTAAGTAATAATTATTGCAATAGTGTAGTGTAATCCTTGCTCAGATTCGCTCTAAGACTTTATATATTAAAGGTGAAAATACCAGACAAATTTTTCACATGGTGGGCATGGTCGGGTAGAGGCGCGAAGGGTTCAAATACAATCTTAATTTATTTTGAAATATTAAAATGCTATGCGTCGTCACATTGAAGAACATCATTGCGCCTACTCATCATTTCCTGGAACCTGACTCTTCTACTTGTGCCACACCCTCAAGGCAATGGCCATCCCTAACCCGTCTCTATCTAGGCTATCTTGAGTGAAAAATTGTTCCAAAAATTTCCGACGGCTAGGGCCCCAAACCCCTTGTGGCCCACGAGAGTCCATCCATACAAGTCGAAAACTTACATGTGTCTTGGTTTTTGCTCCCATAATAAGGCCCTTCATAATAATATTTTGAATTGGAAGGAAGATAAACTATTTTTGCAGGACTGCTCCAGGCACAACTACTTGCTCGACGCATTATGCGTGTTTTAGAACCCGGCTCCTCGAGAGGTTAAGTTCTGATTGAAAACTATTGTGTTTGTTCATTATATTTTACAAGTGTGTTCACTTTCACAGCATGTGTGTAAAACTTGGCAATTTCATTTTTGTTCCAGGCGTCTAAAGAACTCTTGGAGCAGCACTACGCCGACCTCTCTGCCAAGCCTTTCTTCCCCGGTTTGGTCAAGTACATGTCCTCTGGACCAGTCGTTCCAATGGTATGGGAGGGATTGAACGTTGTCAAAACTGGCCGCAAGATGTTGGGCGCTACCGATCCCAAGAATTCCGAGCCAGGCACAATCAGAGGGGACTTCTGTATTCAGATGGGAAGAAATATCTGCCACGGATCTGACGCAGTCGACTCTGCCCAAAATGAAATCAACCTGTGGTTCAAACCAGAAGAACTTATCGCCTGGCAGCCGGTTGCCGAGCCATGGATCTATGAATAAACATTCCCCGTTTGGCGTTAGATTGCATCCGACCACCTACAAGCACTCCATAAAGCATTTTCTGTCTGAATTATTCTGTCTGAAATGTAATGCAAGGTTTACGTTCCCCTTGTTCATCATATCATCTTTACAATGTTTACCGTTATAATGATATCTGTTAGTAGGCCTACTGTGGACTACATAATACTGTACCTAGTTACTTCTTTGTTCATTGAAATCTAGACTTTCAAATCAATTCATTTTAGTTCTCGTTTTCCGGTATCAACAATAATGCAAGTTAAACGTTGGCCTACACCTTTCATTCAAATAGGCCTATTGGATTCCAAACAACTTTTCTTGCTAGAATTCAGTCGCCTTCAAATGTGAGAATATTCAATATTTTTCTACATGCCAAATTAAACCCATGGATTGCCTTCTGGAAGATAATTTTCCAATTGACAGACATATTTAAGATGGCATACATACGTCATTAACTTGCATGGGCCTACCATGAATATTTCTGAACTCTTTGAGTGTTACTGTTATCATATTACTGTAGGCCTATACGTACGTCCATTGTTAACTATTAGTTCACTGAACTGCCTCATCAATTCAATTCACTATTCTTGACTGAGGTTACTTGCTAACCGATGTGAATTGAATTCCCTCACCTGCAATGCAAATATTGTTAATCTTAAATAGGTAAAATAAATTTGAATGGTAAGACAGTACTTTGAATCTACGTGTTTATTTCTAGCTATAATAGCACGCCAAGACTTAAGTGCATGTTACTACTAAGTATGTAGCCTGCCATTCTGTATTATTAGTTTATTACCTATATGTATGTTGCATCTCGACTCAACTGGCTAAGATTCACATTGAACTCTTTCCAAGAGTAGGCCTTACTAGGTATGCTAGAACCAAATCCATATTTGAATGCCATAACCAGGCGGAGCCGGGGCGTGCCCGGACAGAAGACATGCATGACAAATATAATTTTTAACAACCATGCTGTAGGCTGTGAAATAAGTTCTCAGCATTTATGAATCTTCAATCTACACTTATCTTGCATGCCCATCTGGGCATATGAGAACAATGATAATTTCCATGCCTGACCAATATTTTGACAATGTCGGCCATGGAATTTTTTTAGCCCTGCCAAGTGGCATCTGTAGGTGTAGCCTCCAATTGTGTGCAAATTATGAGGGACAGAATCCTGGTTTGGTATGGATGCGGTGTGGTTTTCATAATAGTAATTTGGGTATGCGTACCGGTACTCAGAACCACTCTTTAACTACCATAACATAACAGTTTACCTGTAAGTAACTGGCAGTGGCATGTTTATACTTACTAATGCCAGTCACAACTCTACTGGTTGTGTTATTGACATTATTTCACACATCAAGCCCAACAGTTCATTAATTTTGATTATTTTTTATTTATTTTCATGTATAATTAACATTTATTATATCATATTTCTTTTTTATTTCCCCAGTTCTGACAACATTCTATAATGGGATATATTTTTAAATTGTAAGTAGGATTTATTGGTCATTAAGCGATGAATGTTGATCGTCGTCTGGCTTCTCAAGACGCAGCATACTAGTCAGACCCTCCACGTCAACCGTGTCGTCTTGCTCGTGGATCTTCCTGAGCGCGTTGCTAACGATGCACAAGTCTCCGCGTAATTCCGAGACCAAGGCTGCTATCTTCTCTGCGTTGCTGAGAACCTCAACGCTTTGGGTGTACGGGTTGTAGCGTACACCGAAGGGCCGTTGAATTCGACCCGCAAATGCTCTGGAATCCATACATACTACAGTAATTTCATAGGTTTCATTTAATACACATTTTCAACGGAATTTTAAAATTTATCATTATTAAGCTCTGTTAGGCTTAGGTTTATAATTAATTTACTCAAACATTTTATAGTTGGCCTACTGTTAAATGAAGGTGAGGTGAACATATTATAATATCCTTCTGGGACAGTCCTATTTTTTATTAAGAGGAGGTGGGTGTGCCCATTTAATGAAGTTTCAAATTTCTCTGACATTAGTCGCATAGGCCTATGTTTGAAATTTTACATAATTGTAAACAAATGAATTTTGTAGGCACCTATCATAGCACTTTTCCATAAATTATTGATTTTGAATATAGAAAATGCATACAAAATACTGTACATTCAATTTCTAGTACCCTATTTAGAATTTTAAAAACATGGTCAAAAATGCCCGAATAAAAATCTTACGTAAGAGAAGCGTAGGCCTACATGTGTCGATTATTATCAATTGTACGGTAGGCCTCCCTATACCTACAAAGTTTTACTCGGATGTAACTATTTATGGCTGCAGAAAATGGAATGTGCCAAACATCAAATCACCCGTACTTTAAAACTTAAAAAAACCACTGGAGTGTAACTGACCCAAAGTTCCGGATTTAATTTAACTGATGGGTGAAGCCAATAAAGATTAGATATAGGTTTTATTTCCATTATATGCCTATAACAATATTATTATACTTGGTGCAGACATTTTTCCCTTCATAGTAATCATAGTGTTCACTGTTATTATATGCTAGGTTAGATTTCATTAATATTTTTTAAGTGTTGATACTGGCGGAAGGATTCATTACCACTGCTAGGAATAATAAGTATTTGTATTAACCTCATTTTTTCTTTTGCTTCTTCAAACGTGTCTGTGTAGTAATATGCATTCTGGTAGGAAGTAATAATACATTCTTCCTTGCATGTTATTTCTGGCTCAAATCGCTTAGTCTTGTGCGTTGCACTTATTGCATGTCGCAACTCTGCCACTGACGAGAGTAATCCTGCCCCGTACACGCGCAGCTGGCCGTCTTGTTTGCACAGACCGAACTCAACGGTAAAGAAGTACAGCTGAAAAAAAGTTGTAGACAATAACTTTGTTCATCCCACAAAAAGTATTCATAAAAACTGGTGGTAGCTTTGTGTTTGAAGAAAGTGCCATGAATGATTGACCTACATAATGCTAGTTGTTTTTCCAATAGATTACATTGATTGGCGCGTTCCCAGAAGCATTGGGGTAATAGGAAATTGATCCTAGCTAGCAGGTCAGCTAATATGTTTCAAACAAGAACAACACGGACTTCTGTAACAACATCACTCAAACATTTCAGAAAGTTTCCTGGATGGCTGCACGATGCATCTCAACAGGCCAGACTTATACTTGATATTACTTCTTTTTTTTGTTAATTGAAGACTTTTTTCCCAATTTTATCAACTTTTTGGAAAGTTACGCTTATCTTTTTTAGTAACTTTTTAGGTTAATGCGTTACTTTTTCCGCGCAAGTAACTTTTAAAGTTAAAAGTAACTATTAATAACATACTTTTTTAATGTTAAAGTTACTTTTTTATATACCAACAGCAAAACAATGCGGCTGTTTCCGGTCAAAAATCTTCAAACCAACCCCACCCCACCCTTTCTCACCCGCCAGCATGGATTAGCGGGTTGTATGAAACCTGAAATCAATACTATATTAGTGCTTTGTTGAAGCTGTATGAAGGAGTTGGCATGCACTCGTGCAGTGAGCGACCGTCTTAGATGTTGGCCATTTTTACTTTTTATAGTAACAAAACCTCGATTCATTGCTGTCGCACCAGCCATTGAGCATGTACCGGTACTGCATATTGTTTTAAAAGTAACTTATACAAGTCTGCTTTAAGGATTGTCAATCGCATTTTTAATAGACCGTAGGCCCTAGTAACTTCACTCTCGTAGCACTCTTGGAACACACCTTTTTAAATCAGTTTTTATAGCTGAAAAGATTGAAGACGTTTAATAAATTGTTTTTTATAATGGTTATTTCAACATCTCCATTTTTGTTGGTAGTAAGTACACACGTTCCTGAAGGTCCTCTAGTATTGACTGTAGTTACCTTTCTTTAACTTGTATGATAAAGTTTTACTGGGAAAATGTGCAAATGATTAGTAATAATGATTAATTGACTACCCGTGTAAGATATTTTAATGTAGTTATTACCGTGGCCAACTTGTCAACGTCGTCATCGCTGGCGCCTAGCGACGCAAGCCCCATCTCTTGGGAGAACTGGGCAAAGCTCTGGTTTGCTAGGAGGGGCATATGCCCCAACAGCTCATGGCAGCAATCTCTGGAAATGAAACATCTATTTTATACATTTATTAAATCATTGTAGGCCTATTATTGCACTGTTTGTAGTTATACCCTATGAAAATCAGTTTCTTTAATTTGTGGGTAGACTCTAAAGTAACTACAAATTAATTTTGGGACCAAAGATTTTTTTTTCAATTATGATTCATTGAATATTATTCAGGTATTATTATTATTCTGTTCTGTCTTGTCATTGGTTTGATATATTTTACACGTGTAGGGCATATAGTTTTAATGTAAGGTATAAATACTAGTCGAAGAACACCACTTCAAAATTGTAATATGTCCTTATTAGTGGAGTAGCCACCCCTGTGATCTACAAGTCTGATCCATAGGAATAATCTATGCTAGGATACTGCTACTGGGAGTGGCAGGGCAGGGGGAGTCCCGGTCCAACCCCTCAAGGGGATGCAGTATAATATCCCCACCCCAGTCACACTAACACAGAGGTCTCTACCCTCATCCAGACAATGACACTGCCACAAGACTAACTCCATTAGGGGGCACCATCCTCAAGACTGGTGCGGCTTCCACCTTCTGCCTGTCGAGCTGGCTTAGCCTAAACTCTTGACCAAACATCTATTGCATGCCCACATATTATGTGTAATTGTAATTTGTTAGCTATGCAGCTGGTAGCCTTTTTTGATTGTACACTGTGTAGTCTGCCCAATTGAAAAAAATCTCTCCTAACTGTTTTTCATAACATACGGTCTAACTAGGGAAACGCCAAAGTCGTTGTTAAACGAGTGAGTTAGCCAAGTGTTTAGACTTCTAAAACCGGACCGTCTGGTCACCTTACAGGAACTTACTCTGCTTGCCACAATAATTATTTAAATTAAACATTTCAAATGGCATATCTCATTCAAAACGTATTAGCGTGAAACATATAATATTCCAAGATAAACAAAACAACCAAATTTTTAGTTTCCCTTAACCCCTCAAAATAATAGTTGAGTGTAAAAATATAAATTTAGAATTGACGGGAATCAAACCCATCCATCCGTGCGGTAGCTAATGTTACCCCCTAGGCCATGCAGCCCGTCAAGCTCATCCCACTATCTGCTTACGACCAAATGCCATTTTTATTAAAAATCACATTTTATTATTGTAGGTTTAAATCGCATGTCAGCTGATTTTGTTACAGTTCTTAGTAAACTCGTACGATCCTGTTTTAAAATTTCAGCGCATCTGTTCAGCGGTTCGGCTAATTTTCGACGTACAGACAGACAGAATCACAGAATGAGAGCCGTTTGAGTTGAATGGAGACACTCAGTCGCTCCGCTCCCTCGTTTAATAAACAAGTACTGAAATAAAAATAAAAACTAACATCTGGTTTGGGTATACATTTTAAAAACTTCAAAACAATAAGTAAAAGCTTATCAGTATTTGATTCATACAAAAACAAAACAAATCAATATTGTTTTAAAACTTAGATTTTTCTTACGGTTCCGGCGTGTAGAATGGGTCTGAAGAGTGGCGAATGTACTGAGTGCAATGGAACACACGGAAAGCGAGGCCCGACAAGAAGTCTCGTGGTGACAAGTAGCCCGCCACTGGTCGCAGCTGGAACCCCGTCTTGCCTATTGCACACAGAACGTGCAAATTGTAAAAACCATGAACATCCGCAGGATTTTTTGGATTTTTTCGCAGGGGGGCAAAGCCGAAGCCAAGTAGGCCTTGGTTATATTTTAAAATTGCTTCCAAAAGCTTTTTGGCAATAAAAGCATAATAATATATGGGTGCATGCCCTTATCGTCACAAATAACATGACACGTACAATTTCTGTTAAGTTTGAAGATGCCACATCTGTGGCCACATAATTGTCTGAAGGCTATCTATAATATGCGGAGTGCAGAGTACTAAATCTACCGAGCGGTGCTGAAATATTTCACTAACGTTTCGAAGGCAGTGGAACCTTCAAAACTGCCCTTCAGTGATTTTCTTAAACGTTTTTGCTGCATTGTTTTGTGTATTATATCAGTAATGAAATAAGTCTGTATAATAGTCATGATTTGGCTATATTTTATCCCTTTAAAGCATAGTGGTAAACATAATTACCACCATTTTTTTAAAATGTACACACTTAAATCTGCCAGTTTGTCATACTTTTATTTTTGGCCTGGGTTGCTTTATTTTTTCCAAATTGTCGCATCTTGAGGACGCCATGACAGGTGACTTATTTGCTACCAAGCGTGGCCCCCGTCAAAATAACATTCTAAAATATGTCTTTTACCAGCTCCTAAATTTTGGTGCTGGTTTCCGGCTTTGAAATGTTTTTATAGTTGATGCAGCTTGTTCCACGGATAATAAAGGGTTATTCAGTGGTAGAGCTCTGATTCATAGGATCATTTTCAAGATTTTCACATAATTTTATTATAAAACGGAAACTATATAGTAAAATATTAATTCTGTTTTCTGTTCAGGCATGCACAGGGAAGGTCTACCATTATATTTTATGGTTGTAGATTTGTTATTTGTAAAACAAGAAAACGCCACAGGATAATTTCCTCAATTGAGTCACAATCCGATTTCCCATCAGACTTTCCAGATTGACCAAAAATAACTCTTTATCTCTTCTGCCCCTGAGCAACCACGGAGTCGGCGCCCCTGATACCGGTACCTACTTTATAATAATTGTGTGTACAAAGGTAGGATTTCCACATGCTTATATTGCAAAATAATTTAATATTGATTTTTTCCCTTTTGGTTATGTCAAGGGTTGTTATCGCCAAAGGCGTTTTAAAAAAAATTTGCAGCTTGTAAAAGCTACAAAACTCGTCTTTTATAAGCTAAAATTACATGATATACTGCAGAGTCAATTTTTGCTTACTATTTTCTTGCAAAAGTAGCCTACTTTTATTTTGTAATTTTCAGCCGTTTCGTGAAAAATATCGAAACTACATAGTCCTCTGCCAAAATGCCGCCCCTAGACACCCTGTCTATATAGGTTGCCTAGGCCTTAATACAGCACTATGAGGATTGTTATGAGTTTCCTTGCCTAACACTAGAATTGCTGTAAATCCAGGGTTTCTCACTTGCACATTAGAGTTTCCTTGATGTATATGGGGTTCGACATGCCAAACAGGGACGGAGTCTGGGGCAAAGCCACAGCCGCTGGAGGCCTTTTCGCTGAAGGCGAAAAAAATATTCACGTATTGACGTTTTGAACGCCTGTATACGGTAGTTTTAGTAGAGATTTGTGGGCGCTGCCATCTTGGCTGTGACGTCACGGAAGTGCTGCTAGAAACTCGTTTCCACCATGCAGCACATGTTAGCACAGCACCTTCATGGCGCCAACAAAAACAACCGTATAAACACGTTTTAAAGTCAGACAATATCAAAGTTATGTTGCTCCCTACTCATATTTTCTATGAATGATATATTTTAATTTTTATAAATATGTCATTATATAATATAGCACATACATATGGCATGGGGGGGTTTCAACCCCATAACCCCCCCCCCTTGGATACGCCACTGTGCACTCGAATATGATGAACAAACTTATATTAAATAAAGTGAACAGAAACTAAAAAAAATGTTGGTCGGTTGCATAATCTTGGTGACATGGATATGGTGTAGTTGAAAAGCCACAGCTAGAATCTAAACGTATAACATAACGGGAATGTGTTACATGTTGATGAGGCGATGAGTTGTGATAGATGATGGCTATAAAAACTAAAACAAATCCGGGCTTATGCGGGACTCAAATTTGCGTCCCTTGAAGTTATAACACAAAATAATCCTCACCGGAACCACATCAACGTGAGGGAACAAAAGATTAAATGTAGGTATGACTATTATTGATTACCAGTGTTGTGACTAGATAATTTATTTTTTATCTAGATAAAGATAAAGATAATCCTCCAAAAAGTTATCTAGATAAGATAAAAGATCGTCCGTAAACATTATCTAGATGAAAGATAACAGATAAAAATAATTATCCAGAAAAAGCTAATTTATTTACCAACTTTTGCCGCCATTTGAAAAAATGTGGATTCTATGAAAAACATAATGTAGTAAACTAGTAAAGGTTATTTTCGTTTAAAAAGTGAAATAAATAATTATTTAATACAATATATTTTCTAAAGTATTTTTACCTAACTATTTAATCTAAAAAATTATGTAAAATCTTAAAATGCTTAGATAAGATAAACTTAATATATTTTATCTAGATAACTGACAAAGATAACTACCAAAAAATTATCTAGATATAATAATAGAAAACCGATTTTAACGAGATAAGCCACAACACTGTTGATCACGCTTTCTGATTTACTGCATTTAATTACAGTTACTTCAATTTATTTACTATTGTGTAATTTTAAACGGTGGTAATTTCATAGATATACCATTGGATATACGTAGCAAATACATTTAAAATAATTTTCCCAACTACATTAAGAGAGTACAGGACATGCGTTTTAGGCAAATTGCTGTTCGCTCGGCCAACTGACACCACAGGTGTCTGAAATTTTGAACATATGTCACAAATGTGGAATTATAGGGCTCTACAGTAACACATTTGTAAATTTTGTTTTAAAATAATTTATACAAATTAAATAAGTTTTCACGAATTTTGATTTTGCTAAAAACTCTAAAATTGACCATATTCGTGATTTTTTTTCTGACTGATTAAGTCAAAATTTGGACAATCTATGACCACAGGGCTGTCTATGTATGCTTTATTGACAACTTTGCAAAGTTTCATATACGGTACGTCGGATGCATCTTGGCCGAGCGAATAGCTATTTTCTAACAGCCAAATGTGTCCCATTCTCTCTTAAACCTTTTTTTCAAGAACTCATAACGTCCCCCCTTCCGATTTTTTAAAGTTTGTAAGAATGGTATTTGATTCCTTCCCTTATAGCATCCACTTTTAATTGTACTTACTACATAGGCCAACTTCGCGGTCGCCTAAGCCTCATCCCTTATTATCCTCATGTTTGTTGTGAAATCCTTTTTAGGTGAATAATTGATCAAGGGGTGAATATATCGGTATACTATTATTAGAGTTTTCTTTCAACATCAATTTAACTTGGTTACGGCTGTTGTCACATCTATTTCTGATCTATTTTTGGGCATAGTAGACGTGAGGAGAATAACTTATTGGATGAGCGAGCGAGCGTAGCGAGCGGAAGCGAAGACTTCAATTTCACTGACCCCCCAAAAAATTTAGCTCGGGTGTTTTTTTTTGTTTTTTTTTGTTTTTTTTGTTTTTTTTTTGTTTTCCGTCGGTTTGTTCGCTCGATTCCGGGCAAACGGCATACGCGATCTTGATGAAAATTTGACCGGACCTTTGTTTTCTCTGAACTTAGAGGTGTATTGTTTTGGGTACCATCGAAGAAATATTTCTCATAAATATCATACTTTTACAATTTTTTCGATTTTTAGTGCGATATTTTTTTGACATTTGGGCCGATTTTGACCAAACGGGTGGGACTACAACGTTCATATTTCACATGGACATTAATATTATGGTGATGTAGTACCTTTTGAAAGAAAAAGTTGAAAAAGTTAGCTAGAATCCATAGAAATAAAGGTTTTAATATTAGTTTTTCAATTTTTAGTGCGATATTTTCGTCACATTTGGGCCGATTCTGACAAAACGGGTAGGGCTACAACGTTCAGATTTCACATGGACATTAAGGTTATGGTGATGTAGTACCTTTTGAAAGAAAAAGTTGAAAAAATTAGTCAGAATCTACAGAAATAAAGGTTTTAATATGAGTTTTTTATTTATTGGATGAGCGTAGCGAGCGTAGCGAGCGAAGCGAAGATTCCATTTCACTACACTGGAGAAAAAAATCCGGAATGTTTTTTTTTTTTCTTTCCTTCTTTCTTTTTTTTTCTGTATTTTTGTGTGTTTGTCAGCACGATTCCGGCTAAACCGATACTCCGTTTGCGATGAAATTTTATGGAGGCCTTCGAAATCTCTGAACTTAGAACTGCCACGTTTTGAGCGCAATCAAAAAATTATTTCTCATGAAAATCGCAATTTTACGATTTTTTTCGATTTTTTGAAAATTTATTTTACTTATAACACCTACATGCTTAATCCGATTTTCATGATTTTTTCACAGAACCTTAATTTTATGAATGAAGATATCCGTGTGAAATTTGAGCGCAATCGAAAAATTATGTTTCATGAAAATATAAATTTTGTGAGTTTTTTCTTTTTTAGAACAATTTTTTTTTTTACTTATAACACCTACATGCTTTAATTTATTGTAATACTTTTTTCACAGAACCTTAATTTTATGAATTTATATATTCGTGTGAAAATTGAGCGCAATCGAATAATTATTTCTTATTAAAAATTAAAGTTTATTTTTAATTTAATTTAATTTAATTTAAAAAAAATCTTCAACTTAGTACTAATTTTTTCACAGAACATTGAACAACAGAAAATCCGCATAACACATGGCAGCTCAATGCACCAATTACGCTCATCCAACAACGCGGCGGGACTTAAGCGTTTTCCTAGTAATACCAATTAACAAATAACAATAGAAACTTGACAACAATCACCTCCACAATGCATTCAAAAAGCACTTGCAAAGGAAAAGTGCAAACAAACGCACAAAACGCAAAAAAAACTTACAAAAAAAACGCTCATCCATCAACGCGGCGGGACTTTAGCGTTTTCCTAGTAATAATAATAATAATAATAATAATAATAATAATAATAATAATAATAATAATAATAATAATAATAATAATAATAATAAAATAAAATAAAATAAAATTTTAATTTGTAAAATAGTGTTTTTCTTTCATAATTATTCATTTTTAAATGTATAATAATTAATTTCATTCACTTTCTAATTATTTAAAACCACTCCTTTTATTATTATCTTTATGGGTGTTTCTTAGTGTTTATAGTGTCTCTAAAATTTTCAATAACAATCTAGATAACACATTCACATACCACTTCTTCATAGACAGAGTTATACTTATTTTTGGATGAGCGTAGCGAGCGTAGCGAGCGAAGCGAAGATTCCATTTCACTACACTGGAGAAAAAAATCCGGAATGTTTTTTTTTCTTTCCTTCCTTCTTTTTTTTCTGTATTTTTGTGTGTTTGTCAGCACGATTCCGGCTAAACCGATACTCCGTTTGCGATGAAATTTTATGGAGGCCTTCGAAATCTCTGAACTTAGAAATGCCACGTTTTTGAAAGCAATCAAAAAATTATTTCTCATGAAAATCGCAATTTTACGATTTTTTCGATTTTTTGAAAATTTATTTTACTTATAACACCTACATGCTTAATCCGATTTTCATGATTTTTTCACAGAACCTTAATTTTATGAATTAAGATATCCGTGTGAAATTTGAGCGCAATCGAAAAATTATTTTTCATGAAAATATAAATTTTGTGGGTTTTTTCTTTTTAAAACAATTTTTTTACTTATAACACCTACATGCTTTATTTTATTGTAATACTTTTTTCACAGAACCTTAATTTTATGAATTTATATATTCGTGTGAAATTTGAGCGCAATCGAATAATTATTTCTTATAAAAATCGCAATTTTTCGTTTTTTCAATTTTTTAAAATTCATACGATTAATTAAAAAAATAAAGTTTATTTTTTATTTAAATTTAATTTAATTTTAAAAAAATCTTAATAATGATTTTTCCACAGAACAACAGAAAATCCGCATAACACATTATTATTATTATTATTATTATTTTATTTTAGAAATTGTACAGATAATCGAATACTAAGATGTACAACCTCATAGAAAGTTAGAAAAGGGCCATGAGGCCCCAGTCACAAAGTGTCTAACTTACTATGCTTAGTTATACGTCTTAAAACCACACTATAAAATACAATAGAAATAAATTAACAAATAATACAAAATTAGATGGTAAAAGGTGAACAAATGACAGTAAACAATAGCTAGTAAAGGGTGAACAATGATGGTATGTTACAAAATATATAAAATGAGATAGTGAAAGGGTGAATAAATGATGGTGAACAATTGACAGTCAAGGGTGTACAAATAATGGTAAACAATAATTTGATTACTTCCAGCATGTCATTACTTGATTGATGCGTTCTCATTAAGAAATTTTGAAATGGTTCCTAATATCAATATTGAAATGTCTGGAAGTCTTCACGTCAGCCGGTAGAGTGTTCCATAACGATGCAGAACGATAGTAGAATCCCTTTTGATATGATGAAGTTCGTGCACGAGGAGGGATGATCAAAGTTCCTGGGTTATGTCTACGAGGTTTATTGTCTAGAGTGATACGATGAAATGGATTCAGATCTGCAGAACCAGTGATTTGTTGTCGAAGGAACTTCACATCAGCTTCTTTGCAGAAATTTTCAATGGAAGGAAGGTCGCAAGCATGTAGCCTCTGCGTCGCACTGTCTGAATAAAAACTTGATTTGTGTAAAATAGCCTTCGTGGCACGGTTTTGAATTGCCTCAAGCTTTGTAAAGTTAGCTCTAGTAGTCGGATTCCAAGCAGGGATACCATAAGTGATGATAGGCCGAATCAGAGTTAGATATGCAGTCCGAATTGTACGAGGCTTCGAGCCGTTTAAGTTTCTTGTTACAAATCCAAGTAATTTTGAGGCACGATTTCTTACTAATTCAGTGTGCAAATTCCACTTTAGATCATTTGTTAATGTAATTCCAAGCAATTTAATTGAATCACATTTTGGGATAATTTTGCCTTGAAGTGAGTAGACATTAGCAGCTCAATGCACCAATTACGCTCATCCAACAACGCGGCGGGACTTAAGCGTTTTCCTAGTTAAAACAATGTCGCACACTACAATTCAAGAACCTTGAGTGAGTGGTGGAGGCGCCAGGTCTATCTTCCCGCTTGAAATAATATGAAAGTTGGCTCATTGATATGATGATGATGACGACGACGATGTCGATGACGATGATGGTGATGATGATGGTTGATGGTGATCGTTCTCGAAGACAAAATAATTAAATAATTATTCAGTAACGTAGTTCTATCCAGTCTCTAACTCATAGTACCTAGACAACTCGTGTCTAAATACTTAGTAGGTATTTTGACAGTTATTTTTGGCTCCAATTTTACGTTTTATGAATTTTTACTTTCCCGATACAAATTCTATCGTACCGGAGAAAAAAAAAAAACGTAGAATGCTATATATTTTAGACAAAACTTATTATTTATTTATTTATTTATTTATTTATTTATTTATTTATTTATTTATTTATTTATTTATTTAACGTCTATCCTATTCAGTTATAAAAACTTATTTACAAATGAGGATTAGATGAGGGAGCGAAGCGAGTGTCTTACAACGCAAGTCGAACAGGATTCGTGATTATTATGTCTGTAGACTATGTTTGTTTGTTTGTTTGTTTGTTTGTTTGTTTGTTTGTTTGTTTGTTTGTTTGTTTGTTCGATCCCAAACGGTTGAATCCGCGCAACCGATAGCGCTGAAATTTTAAACATACACGCGAATAGTTTTCTTTTTAGAACTGTTAACATAATCAGCAAAATCTGTTACGATTCAAACGTACAAGAAACAAGTAAAAATAGTCTGAAATGTGTGGGATTTAATTTAACGACCATGGTTTTGTTCTTGAAAAAATAATTTTTATCGAATCATGCTTTGAATGTCAGGCGGTGAAAAGCACTGCAGTGACAAGGTGTACCGAATCTTGCACTCTCAAGGATCCCCAAAATTCCACTGGGAGGTTGAGTAAACCTTGCAATCTTGGCACGTATTTCGTACTGGCTATGTTTTCCATAGTATTGTATGCATTTCAAAACAAGTTTTATAATTTTTTAAGTACAATCCAGAAAATTACAAAATCTTTCTCGATCAGGGGATTGAACTCAGGTCTCCCACATTCCGGGTACAAAGGCGCCTTAGCCCACTAGACTATGAAAACGCCTAAGTCGTTGTTAGTCGAGTGAGCGAGTCATGTGTTGAGTGCCCGAAACCATTTGCATTTAAGTTGATCGATATAAATATATGATAGACCTTTTATAAACGATATAGTTTTGAGTTTAGTTGGTGTAATTGCGCGTCAACTGTAATGCGCCACTCTAGCCTATGATAAGCTAGGGAGGAAAGAACCATGCTGGATCCAGCCTTATAGGTAGGGGGAAGAAAGAGGATATTACCGGGTACGCAACACATGGCTCACTCACTCTTCTAGCAACCACTTTGGCGTGCTCCTAGTTATAGAAAACAAACAACTATCCCACCCTCTTATTAGTGTCAGCTGAAGTGTGTTAAGAATATCACTTATTATACTACAACGTTACTATAACGTGCGCATTAATCAACCCAAAAATTAATCAAAACAGTTTTGGTCTTGTGAGACGAACGTAAAAATATTAATTGATAATATACAATCTGAAATTAATTGAGCCTCAACTTATAACAACTAATTATCTTATTGTATTTTAATTACATTTTACTGTTATAACAATTTTTCATATGAAGCCTGCCCAGGGTGCAATTCATGCCCATACGTGTCTTACTACTTATTTTGGACTTTGGATTGTGAAGGGATGTCCGAGAGATGTTTAAGAGGATTCAAACCCCTGCATTCGCAATAAACACTGAGGAAAACCTCGGAAAAAATCTTAGTCAGGATTGCGGTCTCATCGGGATTTAACTGGGACCTCGCGAATCAGAGCCGCGCGTTTAACGCTCGAGCCAACACTGTTCTACTTTGTAGATGGAGCTTTGGCCAAAATCAAAGAGATAATATATTCACGTTTTCAATATCTTAATAATATCTTACTGTGTATTTAAAAAAAATTGAAATAAAAAAAAATTACAAAATTTTTTTTCGTGGGAAACCTGTTATAGGGTGCATTTAGCCCCTCTTCGGGTGAACTAGGTGTGTGCGGATAGGAAATTGTGAAGGGATGTCCGAGGGCTGTTTAAGAGGACTCAATCCCTTGCATTCGCCTTAACGACTGAGGAAAACCTCAGAAAAACCTTCAGTCAGGATTGCCGGTCTCGACGGGATTCGAACCCGGGACCTCCCGAATCAGAGTCGAGCGCTTAGCGCCCGAGCCAACTCTGTCGGTTACTGTGTATAGGCTTTATAAAATAAATAAACGCGTACATCTAAAAAATCGCGAGACCCGGCACCTCCACCATTCACACAAGATTCTTAATTCTTCGCCTACACTACAGTCTATTGAAATCGTTTAAAAACATGATTTGGAAATAGTATAGCAGGTTCGACTTTATTTATAGGCTTACTTATTTGAATGACACATATTTAAAAATTTACTTTTATTTACATAGATGTTTCAACTTTAACAATAAAATAATATTCATATTCGGCGGGGAGAAATGTCATTATCAATTAATTTTAATGATACATATAATATTATGTTGTTACCTTCAAAGGCCTTCCTAAAAAACAGTAACAATTTGTAACTTACGCTTCAGAAATATGTTTAGGTCTTGCAGTTGCGGCAAATTATCCTCCCTGCAATGAAACCACCAGATATTACAATATGTTTGTAGCACCAGCAAATAGCTTTGGACGATGAATAGATAACAGTGAAGAAAGAATGTTATATACATGGATATCATTTAAAATATAAGCACGCGCAGAGTATTTAGGGTCATGTTACTTTGGGATAAACTACCCCTGCTCAAAATAAATCGTGAGTAGGTATGATATAATATTATTATATTCATTTTTGATACTGCTCTTTTTTGTTTGTATAATTATATACTTTACTAAGTGGGATGGCCCGGCCTTAGTCCCACAATGAAGAGCACTCTTGTAAAATATCTCCCGACCATACTTCATGTTTATTTTTATTTTATTTATTTATTGCTTATTTTCTTACAAAATAAATATTATTATGATACAAGCACTTCGATTAGGATAAAATAATAAAATTCTAAAACAGCGAACGTAGACCAGTTATTACAAATCTCTATAAAAACAAACCCAAACAATTTAGTAAGATTTACATAAAAATGCAATCAACTGATTGAAAATATTTTTGATTAAAAATGTCTTGAGTTTCCTTTTAAAATCTACCACATATCCAACATCTTTAAGGTGTTGGGGCAAGCAATTCAAAAGGTATACTGCCAGCACAGGTTTGGGCTCTCTATAAATCGACAATTTATGGGGCTTGATATAAAAATCTTTTTTGTTTAGTGTTGTAACAATGCATTTCATCTTTTATCACTGGTTTCTGTGGTTTAGACGTCATAAACATAATGATTCAAAAAATATATAAACATAGAAATGTAAGAATATCCAGACTTTTTAAATGCTCCTTTCAAGATTGCGACTGTTTAATATTCTTTATATTATTATATTCATCCATAATTTACTTGCTTGATTCACCGTCATGATGAATATCAATATCAATATTAGATTTCATCTTATATATACTATTGGTAAAATATTGGTATACCAATCTAGGTGCCCGTTAGGGCGCCGCAGCCCAGCCGTGGCGCGCTTCACACTCAGGCACCTTATACAGCAAGCAAAGTTAGGGTGATTTCGAGGTGTTACCCAGCCGCCATGAAACGTGATGTGATCTTGAAAACTATCAAAATCGAGGGAATTTAAGTAACTGACAACACATACCAAATTTGGTTGGGGTACGAGCATTCCTTCTTGGTGAAAAAATGGCTTGAAACATGCTCAAAATTATGGCTACTATACTGTCTAAGTCGTCAGTTTCAATTGCCCAGCGATTCTGGTCAAATGGGTGGGGCAACAACGTTCATATTTTACATGGACATTTAAGGTTATAGTGATGTAGTGCCTTTGGAAAGAAAAATGAGAAAAAGTAAGCTTAAAGGCATAGAAATAAAGGTTTGAATATAAGCCTTTTCCAGGTATTTAATCAACAAGTAACTATAGAAACTTGTCATTAACCACCTACAATGCGATACAAAAAGCAAGTCTTTATGCCACGAGATGTGTCGCATTCCATTGAAAGTTGGTAATATCATAGCAATTACTACTTCTTTATTAAAATTGAATTTGGGGAGGTAAATAACTAGTAAAACCTCGTTGGCCAACTAAGTTTCGAAAATTCGGCCAATCCAAGGTTAAAAGAATTTGAAAGTACAAAATATGGAAAGGGATTCCCGAGATAATTAGCTGCCAAATACAAGAAAAATTAAAGAAAATCTGCAACACATTATGACCAACAAATGAGACAATCAGTTGCGATTGAGTTGAGCTGTAACTTATAGGTCTAATCTTTCGAAAGTGCACTTTGTCCCGTAACTGCATCGTTGCAAAACTTGACAAAATACATTTGCCGCTTGGCAAAATAGAATTTGTAACTGTTATTATTGAAACGTAAAAGTTCATACAAATTCTATTTTGCCAAGCTTTTCAAGGATGTAGTTACGGGGCAGTGTATGTCTATGAATTCATATTGCGCAAATGTAGAAAGGTACATGAGCTTGGCCCTTCTTTTAGATCTCATTACTTTTGAGTGTGTAAGGTTTAGATGTAATTCTATATGATTTTTGTTTGCGTGGTTGTTACACGTTACACACATAAAATATAATCAACTCAGTTTCTGCATAATTTATTAAATTACATTACATTATCATCAAGTAAATATTATTCATGACTTTTATCTACCATATCATAATTTGTATTTTAATTTTAAGATTTTATTCTACCGAGTCAACTGAGTTCTCTGTATCTGTTGTACCACAATAGATAATATATAATATAACATGCATTGTATTGTATTGTAATGGCCAATGAACTTGACTTAAGTTAAGGCTATTCTACCGCGTTTTTCTATTTTCCCTAATATGCTACCAAGTCAAAATATAGTGAATGGCTTTGAAACCTGGCTCTATTAGAAAATCAATTTTTTCTGATCGGACACACGGCAAATATCGCCTCTTCAAAATCCTCTTTAGCGCAGCGATTTAGCCGCGGTCGTTTAACCAGTTCCCACTCGAACACTGAAGTTAAGCAACATCGGGCGTGGTCAGGGGTTGAGTGGGTCGCCGCTCTGCCCTGAAACACACGTATATCGCTGGCTAGAGCAGACTAGGGTTCGTAAGCTTGTGTGACAGCTTCGTTCTCCTTGACGCCGTCTGCTCGGCAGTCCGGGTTAGTGGAGGAACCTATATGACTGTCAAAAGTTACACCGTCCTTTCGGATGGGACGTAAAGCCGTTGGTCCCTAGGTACTTTTCGGTAGGAGTAGGCTATGTGCCGGTACCGGGTTTCCCCTCCTCCCTTCTCTATTAAATTTGCACTAATGGGCTACATTGCCTGTTGCAAATAGAGACATAATAATAATAATAATAATAATAATAATAATAATAATATAATTTCAAACTTCAAATCACCCAAACACACCATTCAACGTAGGTAATTGTGTTTTGTGACATTAATTTTCAACTGGTTATCTAGAGGCTGACTGAGAGTTTTAACAATTGTTTTTCCTGCGAAGTTTTCCGTTTGGCGGTACAAATCGGAAAATTTCGCAGGAAAGACAATTAAAAAAAAAATCAGACAGCCTTTAGAAAACCAGTTGAAAATTAATGTCATAAAAACACTACGTTGAATGTTGTGCTTGGGCGAATTGAAGTTTTAAATTATTTTGAAGAGGCGATATTTTCCGTGTGCCCGATCAGAAAAACTTTAAAACTAGGAAAACGCTTAAGTCCCGCCGCGTTGTTGGATGAGCGTATTGGTGCATTGAGCTGCCATGTGTTATGCGGATTTTCTGTTGTTCTGTGAGAAAATCATTGCTAAGTTGAAGATTTTTTAAAAATTAAATTAAATTTAATAAAAAATAAACTTAAATTTTAAACTTTTTTAATAAATTTTTAAAAAGGAAAAAATCGTAATATTAAAATTTTCTTGTGAAATAATTATTCGATTGCACACAAATTTTACACGAATATATTAATTCAAAAAATTAAGGTTCTGTGAAAAAATCATTACAATAGGATAAAGCATGTAGGTGTTACAAGTCAAAGAATTGTTTTAAAAAAGAAAAAAAAACGTAAAATTTCGATTTTCATGAGAATAGTTTTTGATTGCGCTCAAATTCACTATAAAATTAAGGTTCTGTGAAAAAATCATTAAAATCGGATAAAGCATGTAGGTGTTATAAACTGAAGAAATTTTTTAAAAATCGTAAAAAATCGTAAAATTGCGATTTTAATGAGAAATAATTTTTCGATTGCGCTCAAAAACGTGGCAGCTCTTGGTTCAGAGATTTCGAAGGCCTCCATAAAATTTCATCGCAATTGGAGTATCGGTTTAGCCGGAATCGTGCTAACAGACACACAATAATACAGAAAAAAAAAAAACATTCCGGATTTTTTTCTCCAGTGTAGTGAAATGGAATCTTCGCTTCGCTCGCTTCGCTCGCTACGCTCGCTACGCTCATCCAAAAATAGTTTTGATTTTCTAAATGGTGCCAGGTTTCAAAGCCATTCACTACAATTTGACTTGGTATCATATTTGGGAAATATAGAAAAACGCAGTCGAATAGCCTCCTGGTTATCTATCTATTTATCCTGCACATCTTTTTTATTTCCATGCACTAGAACCTAAAAAGACTGTGTATTGGACAGAAAATAACGTAGTTATCGAAAGGGAACACAACTTGAAAATCTTCCAATCCTCATATAAAAAAGTCAAATCCTAACTTGACAATTTGTAATTGTTTCATTTTACACGTATAGACCTACACGTTAATCCATGCTCTATGACTATAGGCTTTGATCTGCCCCCCCCCCCCCCCCCCCCCCCCCCCACTACAGACCTAATTCCAAAAGTGTTGGCATAATTCTAAAACTTGAACATACTAAAATTCAAAATTCAATTATCATCTAAATTTGTTTCAAATCCTCTGACGCTGAAACTTCACAGACGTAGGCCTACCTGTATCCGCAATACTTGACTAACTCCGGCCAGTTCTCCAGGTATTCCATGCAAGCGTACAACACGTACAGCTTGTGCAACTCTCTGAACACAGTACCCCCTGCAATCAACAGCCAACCACAGATTACTTGGGGAGGGGGGAGGGGCTCATGCTGGTCAGAACCAGCAGAGGGGGGCTTCTCACGTCGCGGTCGTCATCGTCTTTGTTGTGTGTTCGTGGTGTCATTGTCGTCGTCAACCTCGGGGAGGTCAAGGGAAGGGGGCATGGTTCCCGACGACGATTTAATGACTGAGTAAAAAGTTGCAAGATTGCGTCAACCGTTTGGTAATAATGCGCCACCCTAGTCTAGGGGATGTAATAATGCGCCACCCTAGTCTAGGGGATATGGGAAGGAAGTCCCATACTTACCGTGTTTGTGCAGTTTGTGCACGCAATTATTTCGTTTGTACACAAACGATGTGGTCGCAATTTTAAAAAAATCCGGGGGACTAGTTTCACGTGAAGTTACCAGCCCCCTGCGAAAAAGTAACATGGGTCAAATTGACCATTTTAGAAAATTGTGTCTTGAAATTGTGGACGTGGATTCTATCTGTTCCGAAATTACACCCGTTATTGGTAATCGGCACATTTTGACCGAGCCACTTGCATAAATTACACTAGAAAAGGAAGAGAATTTAAATCAAATCAAATCAGCTTTTATTCATCGATTATAAGTTAAATAATAATACATAAAATATTGAGTTTGTTATTGTGTGAGGGCTAAAATTAAAATATAGGATGTGATTATGCTAAAAGTACAATGTTTTTTTCATTTTTATGTATTCTGAAAATAAGTTTGGTTATTTATTTATAACAATTCATGGAGGAATGCTAACATAAGATAAACTTGTGTATGAGCGTGTGTTCCGGATAAATTTACACACATAACAAAAACTTGTAAAAATACAGCCAAACCTTACACACTCAAAAGAAATTAGATCTAAAAAAAAGGGCCAAGCTCATCTACCCTTCCACATTTGCGCATTCTTAATTCATAAACGTACAGTGTCCCGTAACAACATCCTTGAAAAGCTTGGCAAAATAGAATTTGCAACTATTAATTTAAAAGTAATAGTTCATCCAAATTCTTTTTTTCTAATTAATTTTAACGTAATGGTCATGCAAATTCTATTTTGCCAAGCCTTCCAAGGATGTTGTTACGGGACACTGTACGTTTATGAATTAAGAATGCGCAAATGTGGAAGGGTAGATGAGCTTGGCCCTTTTTTAGACCTCATTTCTTTTGAGTGTGTAAGGTTTGGCTGTATTTTTACAAGTTTTTGTTATGTGTGGGATCTCATTACTTTTTCAAGTTCCATTGCAAAATTATTTGTTAAAATATTATAATTCTATCAAAGTCGATTTAGTTGCTATGGTATTACCAATTAACAATAGAATGAAAAAATAAAGTGGTCCAAAGACTTGCTTTTTGTAAACAATGTAGGCGATTATTTTCACGTAACTATAGTTACTTGTTATTTGTATGCCTGTATAAGGCTAATTTTAAAACCTTTATTTGGAAGCCTTCCAGCAATTTTTGTTTACTTTTTCTTTCAAAGGGAATTACATCACTATTACCTTAATGTCCATGTAAAATATGAACGTTGTAGCCCCACCCGTTTGGTCAGAATCGCTGGGCAATTGAAACTGACGAATTTGATAGTAGCCAGTAGTAACTAACATCCTTAAAGTGATTTTGAGCATGTTTCAAATCATTTTTTCACCAAGAAGTAATGCTCGTACCCCAACCAAATTTGACATGTGTTGTCGGATACCTAAATCCCCTCGATTTTGATAGTTTTCAAGTTCACATCACGTTTTATGACGGCTGGGTGACACCTCGAAATCACCCCAACTCTGCTTGCTGTATAAGGTGCCTGAGTGTGTAGCGCACCGCGGCTTGGCTGCGGCGCCCTAACGGGCACCTAGATAAAAGTTTTAGAAGATTGCGGCAGATGGAAAAATTATAAGGAAACTATTTCAATAAGGGAAATACCAAAAGAAGAAAGTTGATACGGTAGTATAGACAAATAATAACACTAACAGCAGACAATACCCTATATACGGGGGTTTTAAGTTAGAAGAAGACTAGTAGAGCTCCTTAAATGGATAAGAAGTACAATATATGGAGAAAAACATATTATTCCTAAACATACAAACTGATTGAGCTGCCAAGACTAAATGTTTTGTTGGGAGTATAGTAATAGTAGTCGTCGAGCCCCTTAGCTAAAATAAGTACAATTCATCATTTTTATCTTCATAAGCCTATCTATATCTACCGTATCGCAAAGTAAAAAAGATGCCTTCACGCAGGCTTTTGTAAAAATACAAATACAAAATATTTACAGGTGGGTAATGTTAGAGATGACTATTATAATATTGGGTAAAAATAAATGTATTGATAAGAAAATATAGGAATCATACAGTATTATAATTAAAATTAAGTTACATATTATAAAACAAGTAGGACCATTGACCCTAATATTTTGTTTTGTTTTGTTTGTAAAGGTACATTCATTGAATAAGTGTGTACAAAATTAAAATTTAGGCTTTAAAGAGGATAGTCAGAAAAGGTCAAGCTATTTAATTCCTATAACAGTATTTGGTCGAGTACGCCAATGATAGACAATCTTTCTTTTGATCGAAATTCTCCAAGGGTGACGGGCATAAAAGTTCGTCCCCATGTTATTTCTTGCTTGTGGGAAATTTTTGCCGATTTATACACAGCTAAAAAATGTCCAAATTTGACAATTTTGTTCCGGGAAAATTGTGGACCCAATTTTTTCTGTTACTCTGTTAATTGATAACTAGTTAGACTCAATAAAAAATAATCTCGCTGTTGTCAACTTTGATTTATTCATTGTGCGCCTAAAGTCAAGGGATGGTTTAATAGTATCACGACTATCGCTCCACCCCGCCGCCAACTTTTCCACCGCGAGAATGGGTGTCATATTATCCATCAAAGACAAATACGTCTGAATCAACTGTAGTCTCTGCGCACTAGCGTACAACATAAATTGTTCTGAAATGCGTCTAATTATTGTTGCCGTACATTGTCAGTTATATTACGTGTGTTTCAACGTGATTGATTGACCGGGGACGAGTTCTGAGATCGATTTACAATTCAAAATAAAGGTAGTAGATATTAAGGAATATTGCTCAAAGTCTGCTTGCAATAAATTACAATCGATATCTAGATAATCTTTTCAATCGAAAATAATGACGTTTGTGTAAGGAGCTCTCGCCGTTGCACGAAGTATTATAGGGAATGGAGGGATAAAACGTCCATTCGGCTTTCAATCTAACGAAGTGTATCTGTTTCGTCTTGTCGCAAGTAAATTGCCTTGATTTGTGTTTCTCACGGCCGACGCCTGACGCCTACGACTGAGGGGGCGGGAGGAGGGAGAGAGAGAGAAACCTTCCCCGCCGAAAGAATTGGATCTGTTGAATTTATTTTCTCGCCTCGCGTTCTCTCAAACCCCACCCCAGTCCTCATGTTTTCTAGTTTTCCCCGCACTTTATTTTCTCGCCTCGCTTCTCTCAAAACCTTTTCCCCATCCCCATTTTTATCTAGTTCCTCGAAATTGATTATCTCGCCTTTGCTTCTCTCAAAACCCCCCCAGTCCCCCTGTTTTCTAGGGTCGTCGCACTTGATTACTCGCCCGCGTTTCTTTTAAACCCAACCCCCTTTTCATGGGTTTTTCTGTTTTTCCCCGCACTTTATTTTCTCGCCTCGCGTTCTCTCAACCTAAACCCCCTTTTCCCTGTTTTTTCTAGTTTTCCTTTGCACTTGGGTAACTCGCCCCGCGTTTTTCTCAAAACCCCACCCCAGGCTCAAATTTATCAGTTTTCCCGCACCTTTATCTCTCGCCTCGCGTTTTTAAAAAAAACCCACCCCAGTCTCAAGTTTTTCTAGTTTTCCCCGCACTTGATTAAACTCGCCCGCGTTCTCTCAAAACCCACCCCCCGTCCCCATGTTTATCTAGGGTTTCCCCCACTTTACTCTCGCCTCGCGTTCCCTCAAAACCCACCCAGTCTCAATTTATCTAGTTCCTCGACTTGATCATCTCGCCCCCGCGTTTCTATAAAACCCCACCCCAGTCCCCCAAATTTATTTTAGTTTTCCCCGCACTTTATCTCTCCCATTTGCGTTCTATAAAACCCCACCCCCCTCTCAAATTTATCTAGTTTTTCCCCGCCCCTTTTATCATCTCGCCTCCCCGTTCTATAAAACCCCACCCCATTTTCAAGTTTTTTCTATTCCTCGCAAATTTTATCATCTCGCCTCGCGTTCTATAAAACCTACCCCAGTCTCTTTTTATCTAGTTTCCCGCACTTGATTATCTCCCTCGCCCTTTTCTCAAAACCCACCCCAGTCTCAAAAGTTTACTAGTTCCTCGCTCTTGGGTTATCTTGCCTCGCGTTTTTCTCAAAACCCACCCCAGTCTCAAAAGTTTATCTAGTTTTCCCCGCTCTTGATTTCTCCCTTCCCCTTCTCTCAAAAAATACCCCCCGTCCCCATGTTTAAACTAGTTCCTCGCACTTTATTATCTCGCCTCGCGTTCTCTCAAACCCACCCCGTCTCTGTTTTTTCTAGTTCCTCGGGACTTGATTTTCCCCTCCCCGTTCTTTTCCCAAAAAACCCCCGTCTCTGTTTTCTAGTTTTCCCCGCACTTATTTCTCGCCTCGCGTTCTTTCAAAACCCACCCCATTTTCAGTTTATCTAGTTTTTTTTCGCCCTTGATTATCTCGCCTCGCGTTCTCTCAAAAACCCACCCCCTCTCATGTTTAAACTAGTTCCTCGCACTTGGGTAATTTGCCTCGCGGTTTTTCTCCCAAACCCACCCCTTTTCAAGTTTATCTATTTTTCCCCGCACTTGATTTTCTCGCCTCGCGTTCTCTCAAAACCCCCCCAGTCCCCATGTTTATCTAGTTCCTCGCACTTTATTTTTCTCCCTCGCGTTCTTTTCAAAACCCACCCCCCAAATCCCTTTTTGTTTACGGTTTCCCCGCACTTATTATCTCGCCTCGCGTTTTCTTTAAAACCCCACCCCATTTTCATGTTTATCTAGTTCCTCGCACTTTTATTTCTCGCCCCGCGTTTCTCCCCAAACCTAACCCCTCTCATTTTTATCTAGTTCCTCGCCTTTATTATCGCGCCTTTCGTTCTCTTTAAAACCCAAAACCCCCGTCTCATGTTTACTAGTTCCTCGCACTTGATTATCTGCCCCCGCGTTCTCTCAAACCTAAACCCCAATTTTCATGTTTATCTGTTTTCCCCGCACTTTTTTCTCCCCCTCGCGTTTCTCTTTTAAAAACCCACCCCCGTCCCCATGTTTAAACTAGTTTTTTCGCACTTGATTACCCCGCCTCCGTTCCTTTAAAACCCAACCCATCTCATGTTTATCTAGTTTCCCCGCACTTGATTATCTCGCCTCGCGTTCTCCCCAAAACCCACCCCCAAACCCTGTTTTTTCTAGTTTCCCCGCATTGATTATCTCGCCTCGGGGGGGTTCCCCTCAAACCTTTCCCCGTCCCCATGTTTATCTAGTTCCTCGCACTTTATTATCTCGCCCGGGGGGGTTCTCTCAACCTACCCCGTCCCCCATTTTTTTCTAGTTCCTCGCACTTGATTATCTTCCCTCGCGTTCTCTCAAAAACCCACCCAGGTTTTATGTTTATCCCAGTTCCTCGCCCTTGTTATCTCCCTCGCGTTCCCCTAAACCTACCCCCTCCCCAAGTTTTCTATTTCCCCGTACTTGATTTTGCTCGCCCCCGGTTTTTCTCAAACCTCCCCCCTTTTCCTGTTTATCTAGTTTTCCCCGAAAAATTTATTTTTTCCCCGCCCCCGCGTTTTCCCCAAACCCCACCCCCGTCTCATGTTTTTCCTAGGGTTCCCTCGCCTTGATTATCTCGCCTCGCGTTTCCCCCAACCTACCCCAGTCCCCTGTTTTTTCCCGTTCCCCCGCCTTATTATCTCGCCTTTGCGTTTTTTCTCAAAATACCCCCGTCTCAAGTTTTTTCTAGGGTTTCCCCGCACTTGATTATCTCGCCTCGCGTTTTTCTCAAACCCACCCCAGTCCAATGTTTAAACTAGTTCCTCGCACTTGATTATCTTCCCCCTCCGTTTCTCTTTAAACCTACCCCAGTCTCAAGTTTTCTAGTTCCTCGCACCTTTTATTATCTCGCCTCGGGGTTTCTCCCCAAAACCCACCCCCGTCCTCATGTTTTTCTAGTTTCCCCGCACTTGATTTTCTCGCCTCGCGTTCTCTCAAACCACACCCGTCCCCATGTTTATCTATTCCTCGCCCTTGATTATCTCGCCTCGCGTTCTCCCCAACCCCACCCCCTTTTCAAATTTATCTAGTTCCCCCGCACTTGATTTTTCCCCGCCTCGGGGTTTCCCATAAAAACCCACCCAGTCTCAAGTTTTTTCTAGTTCCCTCGCACTTGATTATCTCGCCTCGCGTTTTTTCCTCAAACCCACCCCCTCTCATGTTTATCTATTTTCCCCGCACTTGTTTATCTCGCCTCGCGTTCTTCCAAAACCCAAACCCCAGGCTCAAGTTTTTTCTAAATTTCCTCGCACCCTTTAAATTTTCTTTGCCTCGCGTTCTCTCAAAACCCCTTCCCCCGTCTCAAGTTTAAACTAGTTCCTCGACTTGGGTTTCTCGCCTCGCGTTCTCTCAAACCCACCCCCCTCTCAAATTTACTATTTTCCCCGCACTTGTTATCTCGCCTCCCCTTTTTTTTCCCCAAAACCCACCCCAGTCCCCATGTTTAAACTATTTTCCCCCTGCACTTTATTATCTCGCCTCGCGTTTTTCTCAAACCCACCCCCGTCTTTAAGTTTATCAGTTTTCCCCGCACTTGTTTCTCGCCTCGCGTTCTCTCAAAACCCACCCCAAAGTCTCAAGTTTTTTCTATTTTCCCCCCCGCACTTGATTACTCGCCTCGCGTTCCCCGAAATCCCCGTCCCCATGTTTTTTCTAGTTCCTTTGCACTTGATTATCTCGCCTCGCGTTCTCTCAAACCTCCCCCAGTCTCAATTTTATCTATTCCTCGCACCTTTATTATCTCCCGCCTCGCGTTCTCCCCAAACCCACCCCAGTCTCATGTTTATCTAGTTTTTTCGCACTTGAAATTTTCTCCCTCCGTTCTCTCAAAAACCCACCCCAAATCCCAAATGTATCTGTTCCCCCGCACTTTATTAAACCGCCCCGCTTCTCCCCAAAACCCACCCCCTCTCAAATTTATCTAGTTCCCCCGCACTTTTTGATTATCTTCCCTCGCGTTCTCTCAAACCTACCCCAGTCCCCAAGTTTATCTGTTTTTCCCCGCACTTGATTAAACTCGCCTTTGCGTTTTTTCCCCCAACCTACCCCTCTCAAGGTTTTTCTGTTTTTTCGCACTTGATTATCTCGCCCGCTTCCCCTCAAACCTTTCCCGTCTCATGTTTTTCTGTTCCTCGCACTTTATTATCTCGCCTCGCGTTTTTCTCAAACCCACCCCAGTCTCAATTTTTTCTAGCTCCTCCCCACTTGATTATCTCGCCTCGCGTTCTCTCAAACCCACCCCGTTTATGTTTTTTCTAGTTCCTGCACTTATTATCTGGGGGTTGCCCGTTCTCTCAAACCCTTTCCCCGTCTAAAGTTTTTCTTGTTTCCCCGCACTTGATTATCTCGCCCCGCCTCCTCCCAAACCTACCCCACTCCCCAAATCTTATCTAGTTCCTCGCACTTGATTATTTTCGCCTCGGTTCTCTCAAACCTACCTTTATTCCCCAAGTTTAAACTTTTTTTCCTCGCACCCTTTATTATTCCCCGCCTCGCGTTCTCCCAAACCTACCCCCTTCCCCAATTTTTTTCTATTTTCCTCCCCACTTGATTATCTCGCCTCGCGTTTTTATCAAACCTACCCCCTCTCATGTTTTTTCTAGTTTCCCCGCACCTATTTTCTCCCTCGCGTTCTCTCAAAACCCACCCCAGTCTCATTTTATCTGTTCCTGCACTTTTATTATCTCGCCTCGCGTTCTCCCCAAAACCACCCCAGTCTCATGTTTATCTAGTTTTCCTTGGCACTTTAAATTTTCTTTGCCTCGCGTTTTTCTCCCAACCCACCCCCTCTCAATTTTTTCTTTTTCCTTGCACTTGTTATCTCGCCCCGCTTCTCTCAAAACCCACCCCGTCCAAGTTTATCTAGTTCCTCGCACTTGATTATTTTCGCCTCGCGTTCCTCAAACCTCCCATCCCCCCAAATTTATCTGTTCCTCGACTTGATATTTCGCCGGGGGGTTCTATAAACCTACCCATTCTCAAGTTTATCTAGTTTTTCCCCGCACTTGTTATCTCGCCCGCGTTCTCCCCCAAACCAAACCCCTTTTCAATTTTATCTAGTTTCCTGCACTTGATTATCTTTGCCTCGCGTTCTCTCCAAAACCCACCCCAGTCTCCCCTGTTTTTCTAGTTTTCCCCGCACTTGATTATCTCGCCCCGCGTTTCCCCAAACCTACCCCCGTTCCCCCATGTTTTATTCCCAGTTCCTCCACTTTATTTTTTTCGCCTCGCTTTTTCTCATACCTACCCCAGTCTCATGTTTATCTAAATTTTTCCCCCGCACTTGTTATCTCGCCCCCGCGTTCTCTCAAAACCCACCCCCGTCCTCACGTTTTTTGTTCCTCGCACTTGATTATCTCGCCTTTGCTTTTTCTAAACCACCCCCCGTCCAAGTTTATCTAGTTTTCCCCGCACTTGATTATTTCCCCCTCGCGTTTCTCTTTAAAACCCACCCCCGTCCCCATGTTTTAACTAGTTTTTTTTGCACTTTTTATCTCGCCTCGCGTTTTTCATCAAACCCACCCCAGTCTCAAGTTTTCTAGTTTTCCCCGCACTTGATTATCTCGGGCCTTTTCCCTTCTCCTTTAACCTACCCCCGTCTTCCCGTTTTATCTGTTTTTTCCCCGCACTTGTTATCCCCGCTTTGCGTTCTCTCAAACCTAACCCCCTCTCATGTTTATCTAGTTCCCGCACTTGATTTCTCGCCCCGCGTTCTCTAAAAACCCACCCCAGTTCCCCCCCTGTTTTTTCTAAATTCCTCCACTGATTTTCTCGCTTCGCGTTTTTCTCAAAACCCACCCCCCGGGCCCCCATGTTTATCTAGTTTTTTTCCCCGCACTTGATTATCTCGCCCCGCGGGTTCCCCTCAAACCACCCAGTCTCATGTTTTTCTAGTTTTCCCCGCACTTGAAATTTTCTGCCTCGCGTTCTCTCAACCTACCCCCGTCTCATGTTTATCTAGTTCCTCGCACTTTTATCTCGCCCCGGGGGTTCCCCTTTTAAAAATACCCCCCTCTCATTTTAAACTAGCCCCCTTTGCCTTGAAATTTTCTCGCCCCGCGTTTTTTCTCAAACCTACCCCCGTCTCAAATTTTTCTAGTTTTCCTTTGAAAATTGATTATCTCGCCTCGGTTTCTCTCAAACCTACCCAGTCTCATGTTTTTTCTATTTTCCCCGCATTGATTATCTCCCCCTCGCGTTCTCTCAAAACCCACCCCTCATTTTTTCTAGTTCCCCCCGCATTATTTTTCTCGCCTCGCGTTTTTCTCTAACCTACCCCAGTCCCCATGTTTTTTTCTAGTTTCCCCGACTTGATTTTCTCGCCTCGCTTTTTCTCAAAACCCCCCCAGTCTCATGTTTATCTTTGTTCCTCGCACTTATTATCTCGCCTCGCGTTCTCTCAAACCCACCCCCCTCCTTTTATCTATTCCTCGCACTTGATTATCTCGCCCCGCTTCTCTCAACCCCTTTCCCCCTTTTCATGTTAATCCCAAATTTCCCCGCACTTGATTATCTCGCCTTTGGGTTCCCCTCAAACCCACCCCGTCTCATTTTATCTAGTTCCTCCCTTGAAAATTTTCTCGCCTTTGCGTTCTCTCAAACCTACCCCCGTCTCAAGTTTATCTATTCCCCGCACTTGATTATCCGCCTCGCGTTCTCTAAAACCTAACCCCAAATCTCATTTTAGGCTAGTTCCTCGCACCCTTTATTATCTCGCCTCGCGTTCTCTCAAACCTACCCCAGTCTCAAAGTTTTTTCTAGTTTTCCCCGGGGGGGGATTATTTTCGCCCCGCGTTTTTCTCGAACCTACCCCCGTCTCATTTATCTAAGTTCCCCGCTCTTTATTACTCGCCTCGCGTTCTCTCAAACCCACCCCCGTCCATGTTTAAACCCCAGTTCCTCGCACTTGATTATCCGCCTCGCGTTCTCCCCAAAACCCACCCCAGTCTCATGTTTATCTAGTTCCTCGCACTTGATTATCTCGCTCGCGTTTTTCTCAAACCTAAACCCCTTTTCATGGTTTTTCTAGTTTTCCTTTGCACTTGATTATCTCGCCTCGCGTTTTTCTCAAAAACCCACCCCAGTCTCCCTGTTTATCTTTTTTCCTCGCACTTGATTATCTCGCCTCGCTTTCTCTCAAACCTACCCCCGTCTCATGTTTATTTTAAATTCCTCGCCTTTTATTTCTCGCCTCGCGGGGTTTTCCCCAAACCTACCCCCCGTCTTTTATGTTTTTCTGTTCCTCGCACTTGTTATCTTTCCCCCGCGTTCTCCCCAAACCCCCCCAGTCTCCCTGTTTATCTAGTTCCTCGCACTTTATTATCTCGCCTCGGGGTTCTCTCAAAACCCACCCCAAAAAAAAACTCAAAGTTTTTTCTGTTCCTCGCACTTGATTATCTCGCCTCCCCGTTTCTCTCAAAACCCACCCCCGTCTCTGTTTTTCTAGTTTTTCCCCGCACTTGATTTTTCGCCCCGGTTCCCCTCAAAACCCACCCCAGGGCTCATGTTTATCTAGTTCCTCGCACTTGATTATCCGCCTCGCGTTTTTCTCAAAACCTCCCAAAAATCTCCCAAATTTTTCTAGTTTTCCCCGGGACTTTATTATCTCGCTCGCTTCTCCCCCCCCCCCCCCCCCCCTACCCCAGTCTCGTGTTTATCTTGTTTTCCCCGCACTTGATTTCCCCCCTTTGCGTTCTCTCCCAAAATCCCCCCGTCTCGTGGGTTTAAATAGTTCCTCCCACTTGATTTCTCGCCTCGCGTTTTTCTCAAACCTACCCCAGTCTCCTTTTTTCTAGTTCCCGCACTTGATTTTTCTTTGCCTCGGCGTTCTCTCAAAACCCACCCCCCTTTTCAAGTTTTTTCTAGTTTTCCTCGACTTTTTATCTCGCCTCGCGTTCCTCAAAACCCACCCCAGTCCCCCAAGTTTATCTAGGGTCCTCGCACTTGATTATCTCGCCTCGCGTTTTCTCAACCTTTCCCCAGTCCCCATGTTTTTCTAGTTCCTCGCACTGATTTTCTTTGGGCCCCGCGTTTTCCCCAAAACCCCACCCCAGCTCATGTTTATCTAGTTCCTCGCACTTGATTTTCTCCCTCGGGGTTTTCCCCTCAAACCTCCCCAGTCCCCCCCAAAGTTTTTTTCTAGTTCCCCCGCACTTGATTTCTCGCCCCCCGCGTTTTTCTTTAAACCTACCCCAGTCTCCTGTTTTTTCCCAGTTCCCTCGCACTTGTTTTTCTCGCCTCGCGTTCTCTTTTTCCAAACCCCACCCCATTCCCCCATGTTTTTCTAGTTCCCCCGCAAATTGAAAATTTTCTCGCCTCGCGTTTTTCTCAAACCTACCCCAGTTTTCATGTTTTTTCTAGTTCCTCGACTTGATTATCTCGCCCGCGTTCTCTCAAAAACCCACCCCATTCCCCATGTTTTTTTCCCAGTTCTTCCACTTGATTATCTCGCTCGCGTTCTCTCAACCTACCCCAAATTTTCCCAATTTTATCTAGTTCCTCGCACTTGATTATCTCGCCCTTTGGTTTTTTCTCAAAACCCACCCCATTCCCCATGTTTTTCTGTTTTCCCCCACTTGATTATCTCGGGCCCCGGGGGTTCCCCTCAAAACCCACCCCTTTTCATGTTTATCTATTTTCCCCCGCAAATTGATTATCCCCGCCCCCGCGTTCTCTCAAACCTTCCCCCGTCTCAAGTTTATCTAGTTCCTCGCACTTGATTATCTCGCCTCGGGGTTCTCTCCCAAAAAACCCCAAAACCCCCCCCCAAGTGGGCGGGGTTTATCTAAATTCCTCCACTTGATTATCCCCGCCCGCGTTTTTCTCAACCTACCCCCCTCTCTGTTTATCTAGTTCCCCCGCACTTTGGAAATTTTCTCGCCCCCGCGTTCTCTCAAACCTCCCCCGTCTTTTATGTTTATCTTTGGTTTTCCTTTGCCTTGATTATCCGCTCGCGTTCTCTCAAAACCTTCCCCGTCTCATGTTTATCTGTTTCCCCGCCTTTGGGTTATCTCGGCCCCCGCGTTCTCTCAAACCTACCCCTCTCATGTTTTTCAGTTTTTTCCCCACTTGATTTTTCCCCGCCTCGCGTTCTCCTCAAACCTCCCCAGTCTCATGTTTATCTAGTTCCCCCGCCCTTGATTATCTCGCCTTGCGTTCTCTCCAAAAACCCCCCCCATTTTCATGTTTATCTAGTTTTTCCCCGCACTTGATTATCTCGCCTTCGCCCTTCCCCCTCAAACCCCCACCCCGTCCCCCAAATTTATCTAGTTTTCCCGCACTTTATTATCTCGCCTCCCGTTTTTCCCCAAACCTAAAAAAACCCCTCTCAAATTTATTTTAGTTCCTCGCACCCTTTAAATTTTTCCGCCTCGCGTTCTCCCCAAAACCCACCCCCGTCCCCATGGGTTTTTCTGGTTTCCCCGCACCTTTTATTACTCGCCTCGCGTTCTCTCAACCCCCCCCCAGTCCCCATGTTTATCTTGTTCCCCGCACTTGATTATCTCGCCTTTGGGGTTCTCCTTTTCCTTTACCCCAGGGCCCCATGTTTTCTAGTTCCTCGCACTTTATTTTTCCGCCCCGCGTTTTTTCTCAAACCTACCCCCGTCTCATGTTTTCTAGTTTTCCCCGCACTTGATTATCTCGCCTTTGCGTTTCTCTCAAACCTACCCCATTCCCCCATTTTTATCTTTTGTTCCTTTGGGGACTTGTTTTTTCTCGCCTCGCCCTTCTCTCAAACCTTTCCCCCAGTCCCCCATGTTTATCTTTTGCTCCTCCACTTGGAAATTTTCTCGCCTCGCGTTCTCTCAAACCTACCCTTCTGCCCCCTTTTTTATCTAGTTCCTCACACTTGATTTCTCGCCTCGCGGGTTTTCTCAAAAACCCAACCCCCCCCTTTTGTTTATCTAGTTCCCCGCACTTGTTAAACTCCCCCCCCGCGTTTCCCCTCAAACCTACCCCAGTTCCCCAGTTTATCTAGTTCCTCGCACTTGTTATCTCGCCTTGCGTTCTCTCAAACCTACCCCAGTCTCATGTTTATCTATTTTTCCCCGCACTTTTTATTATCTCGCCTCGGGGGTTCTCTTTTAAACCTACCCCAAATCTCAAATTTTCTAGTTTTTCCCCCGCCCCTTTTTATTATCTCCGGGCCCCGCGTTCCCCTCAAACCTAACCCCCGTCTCAAGTTTACTAGTTCCTCGCACTTTTTATTATCTCCCCTCGCGTTCCTTCAAACCTAAACCCCATTTTCATTTTATCTAGTTTCCCCGCACTTGATTTTTCTCCCTTTGCGTTCTCTCAAACCTACCCCCGTCTCTTTTTTTATCTTTTTTCCTTTCCGCCCCTTATTATCTCGCCTTTGCGTTCTCTCAAACCCACCCGGGCTCTGTTTATCTAGTTTTCCCCCACTTCCCTTATTTCGCCTCGCGTTCTCTTTTAAACCTACCCCGGGCTCATGTTTTTTTCTAGTTCCCTCCGCCTTTATTTTCTCCCCCTCGCGTTCTCTCAAACCCACCCCAGTCTCAAAAGTTTTTTAGGTTTTCGCACTTTTTATTATCTCCCCCCGCGTTCCTTTCAAACCACCCCAGGCTCATGTTTTTTCTATTCCTCGCACTTGATTATTTTCCCCCCCCGTTTCCCCTTTAAACCTAACCCCTCTTTATGTTTATTTTTATTTTCCCCGGCACTTGATTATCTTCCGGGGGCCTTTGCGTTCTCTTTAAACCTTTCCCCCGTCTCATGTTTTAAACTAGTTCCTCCACTTGATTATCTCGCCTCGGGGGGTTTTTTTCCCCCCCAAAAACCTTAACCCCCATCTCATGTTTAAACTAGTTCCCTCGCACCCTTTATTTTCTCGCCTCGGGGTTTCTCTCAAACCCCCAACCCCCCAGTATCAAAGTTTATCTAGTTCCCCGCACTTGATTATCTCGGGCCCCGGTTTTTCCCCAAAACCCACCCCAAAAATCTCATGTTTATCTAGTTCCTCGCAAATTGATTACTCGCCCCCCCGTTCTCTTTAAACCCACCCCCGTCCTATGTTTATCTACTTCCTCGCACTTGATTTTTTCTTTGCCTCGCGTTCTCTCAAAATACCCCAGTCTCATTTTTTATCTAGTTTTCCCCGCACTTTATTTTTTTTGCCTCGCGTTTTTCGTAAAAACCCACCCCAGGGCTCAAGTTTATCTATTCCTTTGCAAATTGATTATCTCGCCTCGCGTTCTCTTTAAACCTACCCCCGTCTCAATTTTTTCTAGTTCCTGTACTTGATTATTTTTTTTTCCCCCCCCCCCCCCCCCTCGCGTTCTCCCCAACCCCCCCCAGTCTCATGTTTATCTAGTTCCCCCGCACTTTATTTCTCGCCTCGCGTTTTTCTCAAAACCCACCCCGGGCTCAAAGTTTATTTAGTTCCCTTTCACTTGGTTTCTCGCCTCGCGTTTCTCTTTTAAACCTACCCCAGTCTCATGTTTATCTATTCGTCGGGGCCTTTTATTATCTCCCTCGCGTTCCTTCAAAAACCCCCCCAGCTCCGGTTTTTTTCTAGGGTTTCCCCGCCTTGAATTTTTCTCGGCCTCGCGTTCTCTTTAAAACCCACCCCCCGTCTCGGTTTACTAGTTTTCCCCGGGACCCTTTTTGGGGGAAATTTCCCCCCCTGCGTTTCTCCAAAACCCACCCCGTTTTTCAAATTTATCTAGTTTCCTCGCACTTGATTATCCCCGCCTCGGGGTTTTTTCTTTAACCTACCCCCAGTCTCATGTTTTAAACTAGTTTCCTTTGCACTTGATTTTCCTTTGCCCCGCGTTCTCTCAAAAATACCCCATTCCCCAGTTTTTCTTGTTTCTCGCACTTGATTATCTCGGGCCCCGCGTTCTCTTTAAACCTCACCCCAGTCTCATGTTTATCTGTTCCTCGCACTTTTTACTCGCCTCGCGTTCTCTCAAAAATAAACCCCCGTCCCCATGTTTTATCTATTTTCCCCGCACTTTTATTAAACTCCCCTCGCGTTCTTTTTCAAACCTAAACCCCGTCTCATGTTTTTTTCTAGTTCCTCGCACCTTTATTATCTCGGGCCCCGCGTTTTTCTCCAAAACCCACCCCAATCTCTGTTTTAAAACTAGTTCCTGTACTTGATTATCTCGCCTCGCGTTCTCTTTTAAACCTTTCCCCAGTCTCATGTTTAATCTTGTTCCTCGCACTTTATTATCCCCGCCCCGGGGTTTCCCCTCAAACCTTTCCCCAGTCTCAATTTTTTTCTAGTTCCTCGCCTTGAAATTTTCTCGCCTCCGCGTTTCAAAACCCACCCCCGTCTCAAATTTATCTGTTCCTCGCACTTGATTATCTCGCCTTTCCCTTTCTTCAACCTTTCCCCCTCTCATTTTATCTAGTTCCCTCGCACCTTTTTTTATCTCCCCCTCGCGTTCTCTCAAACCCAACCCCAGTCTCATTTTTTAAACTAGTTTTCCCGCACTTTTATTATCTCGCCCCGCGTTCTCTCAACCCACCCCAGTTTTCCCGGTTTTATCTAGTTCCTCGGGACTTGGGTTATCTCGCCCCGCGTTCTCTCAAAACCCTACCCCAATTCCCCCAATTTTTTCTAGTTTCCTTTGCACTTGATTATCCTCGGGCCCCGCGTTTCCTCAAACCTTTCCCCATTTTCCCAATTTAAACTAGTTCCTCGACTTGATTATCTCCCCCTCGGCCCTTCTCTTTTAAAACCCACCCCGTCTCATGTTTATCTATTCCTCGCACTTGGTTTTCTCGCCCCCGCGTTCCCCCTTTAAACCCCACCCGTCTCATGTTTACTAGTTCCTTTGCCTTGATTATCTCGCCCCGCGTTCTCTTTAAAACTACCCCAGTCCCTTTTGTTTTTTCTTTTTGTTTTCCCCGGGTTGATTAAACTCGCCTCGGGCGTTCTTTTTTAAAACCCTTTAAAACCCTCAGTCTCATGTTTATCTAGGGTTCCTTTGCACTTGTTATCTCCGGCCTCGCGTTGGGTTTGGGGCAACCCAAACCCAGTCTCCCCCGGTTTATCCCCATTTCCTCCCTTGGTTTATCTCGTTTGCGTTCCCCTAAAATTAACCCCATCCTCGTTTTTCTTAAAAATTTTTTTTGGGTTTTCGCAAGGTTTTTTGTTGGGGTTTTTTCTTTTGCCTCGCGTTCCTCAAATTTTCCCCAGTTCCCCATGGTTTTTAAACTTTGTTTTCCCCCACTTGATTTTCTTTGGGCCCCGCCCTTCTCTTTTTTAAAAATTTTTCCCCCATTCCCCAAAGGGTTTTTCTATTTCCCCGGGGGCCCTTTAAATTTTCCCCGACCTTTGGGGTTCTTTCAAAACCCACCCCAAATTTCAAATTTTATCTAGTTTCCCCGCATTGATTTATCTCCCCCTTTGCGTTTCTTCCCCATACCTACCCCCGTCTCATGTTTATCTAATTTTCCTTTGCAAATTGATTATTTTCGGCCCTTTGCGTTATTTCCTCAAACCTTTCCCCAGTCTCATGTTTATCTAAGGGTTTTTCGCACTTGATTATTTCGCCTCGCGTTTCTCTTTTAAACCTACCCCAGTCTCATCTTTATCTAGTTTCCTTCCGACCCTTGAAATTTTCTCCGGGTCCCCGGGTTTTCCTCTTAAACCTACCCCCTTTTTTAAGGTTTTTTTTCTAGTTCCTCCGCCTTTGATTATCTCCGGGCCCCGCGTTTCTCTCAAACCTAAACCCCAAAACCTCAAAGTTTATCTAGTTCCCCCCCCCTTTTATTATCTCGCCTCGGGGGGGGGGTTTTCCCCCAAAACCTACCCCAGTTTTCAAGTTTTTTCTTTTGTTCCTTCGCACTTGAATTTTTTAAGCTCGGGCCCCGGCGTTTCTTTTAAACCTTTCCCCCATCTCATTTTTTATTTTAGTTCCCCGCACTTGATTTTTTCTTTTGCCTTCGGGGGTTTTTTTTTCAAACCTTAACCCCCGTCTTTTAAATTTATCAGTTCCTCGCCCTTGATTTCTCGGGGCCCCGCGTTCTCTCAAACCCACCCCAGTCTCAAGGGGGGTTTTTCTAGTTTTTTTCCCCGCCTTGATTTCTTTTCCCCCGCGTTTTTCTCAAACCCTTTTCCCCAAATCTCAAATTTTTCTAGTTTCCTCGGGCCCTTTATTTTCTCCGCCTCGGGGGGGGTTCTTCAAAACCCACCCAGTCTCTTTTTTTTCTAGTTCCTTTTGGCACTTTATTTTTCTCGGGCCGCGCGTTTCTCTTAAACCTTTCCCCAGTCTCAAAATTTATCTAGGGCCCTTTGACCCTTTTATTTCCGGCCCCGCGTTTTCCCCAAACCTACCCCAGTTTTCATGTTTTTCTAGTTCCCGCAATTGGGGGGGGGGGTTTTTCTTTTGCCGCCGGCGTTCCTTTTAAACCACCCAGTTTTCAAAGTTTTTTTCTAAGTTCCTCGGGACCTTTATTATCTCGCCTTTGCTTTTTCTTTAAACCTACCCCAAATCTTTATGTTTTTATTTGCCCGGGTTCCTCGGGGGAAAATTGGGGGGTTTTCTCGCCCCGCGTTCTCTCAAACTACCCCAGTCTCTGTTTATCTTTTCCTCGCACTTGATTTTTCTCGCCTCGCGTTCTCTTTAAAACCCACCCCCCCCCTCATGTTTGACTAGTTCCCCGCACCTGATTATCTCGCCTCGCGTTCTCTCAAACCTACCCCAGTCTCATGTTTTTTTCTAGTTTTCCTTTTAAATTGAAATTTTTTCGGGCCCCGCGTTCTCTCAAAGCCCACCCCGTCTCATGTTTATTAGCTCCTCGCACTTGATTATCTCGCCTTTGCGTTCTCCCCAAACCTACCCCCTTTTCATGTTTTTCTAGTTCCTCCCTTTTTTATCTCGGCCCCCGCGTTTCTTTTCAAACCTACCCCCGTCTCTGTTTTTTCTAGTTCCTCGCACTTGATTTTCTCGCCCCGCGTTCTCTCAAAACCCAAAAACCCCGTCTCAAGTTTATTTTATTCCTCGCACTTTATTTCTCGCCTCGCGTTCTCTCAAACCACCCCAGTCTCATGTTTATCTAGTTCCTCGCACTTGATTATCTCGCCTCGCGGGTTTTCTCAAACCTACCCCAGTCCCCATGGTTTTTTCCCAAATTCCTTCGCACCTTGATTTCTCCCCTCGGGGGGTTTTTTCTTCAAACCTACCCAGTCTCATGTTTTTTTCTGTTTTCCCCGCACTTTTTTTTTTCTCGCCTCGCGTTTTTCTCAAACCTACCCAGTCTCATGTTTTTTTCTTTGTTCCCCGGGACTTTTTTATCTCCGGGCCCCGGGGGGGTTTTTCAAAACCCACCCCATTCCCCATGTTTTTCTAGTTTCCTCGCACTTTTTTCGCCTCCGTTCTCTTTAAACCTACCCCATTCCCCATGTTTAAACTAGTTCCCCCGCACTTGGGTTATCTCGCCTCGCGTTCCCCTCAAACCCACCCCCGGGCTCTTTTTAAACTGTTCCTCGCACTTGATTAAACCCCGCCTCCCCGGGGGTCTCAAACCCACCCCAGTCTCATGTTTATCAGTTTCCCCCGCACTTGATTATCTCGCCTCGCGTTCTCTCAAACCTACCCCCGTCCTGTTTTTCTACTTCCCCGCACTTGTTTTCTTGCCTCGCGTTCTCTCAAACCCAAACCCCCGTTCCCCATGTTTATCTGGTTTTTCGCACTTTATTTCTCGCCTCGCGTTCTCGTAAACCTACCCGTCCCCCAATTTTTTCTGTTCCCCGCACTTGATTATCTCCCCTTTGCGTTCTCTTTAAACCTAACCCCCCGTCCCCAAATTTATCTAGTTTTCCCCGTAAATTGATTATCTTTGCCTCGCGTTCCCCTCAAACCTACCCCAGTCTTTATGTTTTCTAGTTTCCCCGCACTTTATTATCTCGCCTCGGGGTTCTCTCAAAACCCACCCCAGTCCCCATTTTATTTTTGTTCCTTGGGACTTGATTTTTCTCCCCTCGGTTCTCTCAAAAACCCCCCCAGGGCCCATGTTTTTTCTAAATTTTGTTTCACTTGATTTTCTCGCCCTCCCTTTTCTTTAAAAACTCCCCTTTCCGCCAGTCCCAGGTTTTATCTAGTTTTCCCCGCCTTGGGGGAAATTTTCTCGCCTCGCGTTCTCCAAAAAACCCACCCCAGTCTCAGGTTTATCTAGTTCCTCGCACTTGATTATCTCCCTGGGGGGTTTTTTTCCCCCAACCTACCCCCGTCTCAATTTACTGTTCCTCGCACCCTTTATTATCTCGGGCCCCGCGGTTTTTTCTCAAACCTACCCCAGTCCCCATGTTTATTTAGTTTTCTGCACTTGATTATCTCGCCTCCCGTTTTTCCAAAAACCCCCCCATTTTCATGTTTATCTTGTTCCTCCGCACTTTATTATCTCGCCTCGCGTTCCTCAAACCCCCACCCCAGTCTCATGTTTTCTGGTTTCCCCGCATTGGAATTATTTCGCCCCGCCGGGTTTTCTCAAACCTACCCCATTTTCATGTTTTCTTTGTTCCTCGCACTTTGTTATCTTTGCCTCGCGTTTTTCTCAAACCTACCCCGTCCAGTTTTTTCTAGTTTTTCCCCGCACTTGATTATCTCGCCTCGCGTTCTCTCAAACCCTTTTCCCCGTCCCCCCATGTTTTTAAACTAGTTCCTCGTACTTGATTATCTGCCCGCGTTCTCTCAAACCCACCCGGGCTTCCATTTTTTTTCCCCTCTAGTTCCTTTTTCCCCACTTGATTATCTCGCCTCGCGTTCCTCTCAAAACCTTAAACCCCCCCCCAAATTTATCTAGTTCCTCGGGACTTGTTTCTCGCCTCGCGTTTTTCTTTAAACCCAAACCCCCTCCAAGTTTTTTCTAGTTTTTCCCCGCACTTGATTTTCCGCCTCCGTTCTCTCAAACCCACCCCGTCTCATGTTTCTAGTTCCTCGCACTTGTTTTTCTCGCCTCCGTTTCTCCAAACCTAAACCCCCGTCCATGTTTTTTTCTAGTTCCTCGCACTTGATTATCTCGCCCGCGTTTTTTCTCAAACCCACCCCAGTCTCCCAAATTTTAAACTAGTTTTCCCCGCACTTGATTACTCGCCTCGCCCTTCTCCCCAAAAACCCAACCCCAGTCTCAAATTTATCCCAGTTCCTCGCACTTTTATTATCCGCCTCGCGTTCTCTCAAACCTACCCCAGTCCCCATGTTTTTTCTAGTTTTCCCCCCACTTGGTTATCTCGCCTCGCGTTCCTCAAAAACCCAAACCCCCGTCTCAAGTTTATCTAGTTCCTCGCACTTGATTTTCTCGGGGCCCGGGGGGGTTTCCCCAACCTACCCCCGTCCATGTTTATCTAGGTTTCCTCCCACTTGTTTCTCGCCCCGCGTTTTTTCTCAAAACCCCCCCCATCCTTATTTTTTTCTAGTTTTCCCCCGCACTTTTATTATCTCGCCCCGCGTTTCTCTCAAACCCCCTCAGGTTTTCCAAAAGTTTTTTCTGTTCCCGCACTTTATTATCTCGCCTCGCGTTCTCTCAACCTACCCCAGTCTCATGTTTTTTCTTTGTTCCTCGGGACTTGATTTCTCGCCCCGCGTTCTCTTTAAACCCACCCCAGTCTCTGTTTTTCTAGTTTTCCCCGCACTTGATTTTCTCGACTCGCGTTTTCAAAAAACCCACCCCAGTCTCAATTTTTTTAGTTTTCCTCGCACTTTAAATTTTCTCGCCTCGCGGTTTTTCCAAACCCAAACCCCTTTTCTTTTATCTAGTTCCTCGTACTTGATTATCTCGCCTCGCGTTTTCTCAAACCTAAACCCCCGTCTCATGTTTATCTAGTTTTCCCCGCCTTTTTATCTCGCCCCGCGTTTCTCTTTAAAACCCAACCCCAGTCTCATGTTTACTGTTCCTCGCACTTATTATTTTCGCCTCGCGTTTTTTCCCCAAAACCCAACCCCAGTCCCATGTTTTTTCTATTTTCCCGCACTTTAAAACCCCTCGCTTCTCTTTAAAACCCACCCCATCTCAAGTTTAAACTAGTTTTCCCCGCACTTTTTATTATCTTTGCCTCGCGTTCTCTCAAAAAACCCACCCCCGTCTCAGTTTATCTAGTTTTTCCCCGCCCCTTTTATTTAAACTGCCCCGCTTCTCTCAAACCTACCCCATCCCCAAATTTTCTAGTTTTCCCGCACTTATTTCTCGCCCCGCGTTCTCTCAAACCTCCCCCTCCCCAAAGTTTTTTCATTTTTCCCCCACTTTTAATTTTCTCGCCTCGCCCTTTTTTCCTTTAAACCTACCCCATTCCCCCATGTTTTATCTAGTTTCCCCCCGCACTTGATTATCTCGCCCCCGCGTTCCCCTCAAACCTCCCCAGTCTCAAAGTTTAACTAAATTCCCCGCACTTTTTTTATCTCCCCCCCCTCGCCGTTCCCCTCAAACCTACCCCAAATTCCCCAAGGTTTTAAACTAGTTCCCCCGACTTGGGTTATCTCGCCCCGGGGTTTTTCTCAAACCTACCCCCCGTCTCATGTTTATCTAGTTTTTCCCCCGCACTTTTTCTCGCCTCACGTTTTTTCTCAAACCTACCCCAGTCCCCAAGTTTTTTCTAGTTCCTCGCACTTGAATTATCTCCCTCGCGTTCTTTTCAAACCTAACCCCCTCCCCCAATTTATTAATTTTCCCCGCCTTTTATTTTCTCGCCTCGCGTTTTTTCCAAAACCCAACCCCCGTCTCATGTTTTTTTTAGTTTCCCCGCATTGATTTTCTCGCCTCGCTTTTTTCTCCAAAACCCCCCGTCTCCAAAGGGTTTTTTTTCTAGTTCCTTTGGGCCCTTTTATTTTCCCCCGCCTGCGTTCTCTTTTAAACCTACCCGTCCTTTTATTTTTTTAAACTTTGTTTTCCCCCGCACTTGGGTTATCCTCGCCCTCCCCCGTTCTCTCAAAAACCTTACCCCATTCTCCTGGTTTTTCTAGTTTTTCCCCGGGAAAATTTTATTTTCTCCCCCTCCTTTTTAAAACCACCCCATTCCCATGTTTTTTTCTAGTTTCCCTTTGGGACGGGGTTTTTCTCGCCTCGCGGTTTTCTCCCTTTAAACCTACCCCGTCCCCCAAATTTATTTTAGTTCCTCGATTGATTATTTTTCCTCCGGGGTTTTCTTTAAAACCCCCCCCCCCTTCCCCCCATGTTTTTTCCCATTTCCCCGCACCCTTTTTATCTTTGCCTCGCGTTTTTTTCTCCCTCCCCACCCCCGGGGGCCCCCAAAGTTTAAACCTTTGTTTTTCCTTTGCACTTTATTATCTGGGGCCCCCGGGGGTTCTTTTCAAACCTACCCCCTCTCCCTGTTTATCTAGTTTCCCCCGCACTTTTATTTTCTCGCCTCCCCGTTTTTCCCCAAACCTACCCCCTTCCCCATCTTTATCTTTTTCCTCGCACTTGGGTTATCTCGCCCCCCCCGTTCTCTCAAAACCCACCCCCTTCTTAGGGGTTTTTCTATTCCTCGGGGCCTTTATTATTTTCGCCTCGCTTTTTCCCCAAAACCCACCCAAACCCCAAATTTTTAAAACTAGTTTTCCCCGCACTTTTTATTTTTTCTCGCCTTTTGCGTTCCCTCAAAAACCTTTTCCCCCCCCTTTTTCAAATTTATCTAAAATTTTCCCCCGCACTTGATTATCTCCCCCTCGCGTTCTTTTCCCCCCCTTTTTCCCCCCAGTTCCCCATGTTATCTATTTCCCCCCGCACTTTTTTTATCTCGCCTTTTGCGTTCCCCCTCAAAACCCACCCCAAGGGGGCTCCAAATTTTATCTAGTTCCTCGCCTTTTTTATTTTCGGGCCCCGCGTTTCCCCCTCAAACCTTTCCCCCAGTCTCCCGTTTTCTTTTGGGGTTTCCTCGCACTTGATTATTTTTTCCCCCCTCGCGTTTCTCTCCAAAACCTTTCCCCAAAATTCCCCCCAAAGTTTTATCTTTTTTCCTCGCCCCCTTGATTTTTCTCGCCTCGCGTTCTCCCCCAAACCTACCCCCTCCTCATGTTTATCTAGTTCCTTTGCATTTTTATTATCCTTTGCCTCCCGGTTTTTTCTCAAACCTACCCCCGTCTCAAAATTTTTCCCAGTTTTTTTCGCCTTGATTATCCCCGCCCTTTGCGGGTTTTCTCAAACCCAACCCCCCCTTTTCCCTGTTTTCTAGTTTTCCCCGCAACCCTTTAAAATTTTCCCTTTGACCCCCCCTTTCCCCCCCCCCCAAAAAAACCCACCCCCCCCCTCAAATTTTTTCCCCAGTTCCTCCCCAAATTGTTATCTCGCCTCGCTTTCTCCCCCAAAACCCACCCCATCTTCCCTTTTAAAACTAGGTTTTTCCCCGACTTTTAAATTTTCTCGCCTCGGGGTTTTTTTCTCAAACCTACCCAGTTTTCATGTTTTTTTCTTTTTTCCCGCATTTTATTTCTCGCCCCGCGTTCTCTCAAAAATAAAACCCCCTCCCCCCCAAAGTTTTTAAACTAGTTTTCCCCGCACTTGATATCTGCTTTTGCGTTTTTTCTCCAACCCACCCCCGTCCTTTATGTTTACTGTTCCCCTTTTGCAACTTTTATTTTTCTCGCCTTTTCCCCTTCTCCCCAAACCTCCCCCCTTCCCCCATTTTTTTATCTATTTCCCTTGGGACTTTATTTTGTCTTTGCCTCGCGTTTTTCTCAACCTACCCCCTTTTCATGTTTTTTCTAGTTCCTCCCCCACTTTTTTATTTTTTCTTTTTCCCCCCGCGTTTTTTCTTTAAACCTACCCCATTCCCCTTGTTATCCCAGTTTTTTTCGCACTTGATTATTTTCGGGCCCCGCGTTCTCTTTTAAACCCACCCCCGTTTTCATGGTTTTTTCTTGTTTCCTCGCAAAATTGATTATCTCCCCTCGCGTTTCTCCTAACCCCCACCCCCGTCCTTTTTGTTTTTATCTAGTTTTCCCCGCAACCTTTATTATCTCGGGCCTTTGCGTTTTCTCCCTCAAAACCCCCCCAGTCTCCCCTTTTTTTATCCTGTTTCCCCCGCATTTGGGGTTTCTCCCCTTCCCTTTTTTCTTCCAAAAACCTTTCCCCCTTCCCCCCCTGTTTTTTTCTAGTTTTTCCCCGGGGCCCTTTATTATCTTCGCCTCGCGTTTTTTTTCTCAAACCCAACCCCCCGTTCCCCTTTATGTTTTTTCTAGTTCCCCCGTACTTGATTATTCGCCTCGGCGTTTTTCTCAAACCTCCCCCCCCCTCATGTTCCCTCTAATTTTTTCCCCGCACTTGGGTTTTTCCCCTCGCGTTTCTCCTTTAAACCTACCCCCTTCCCCAGTTTTTTTTCTAGTTTTCCCCGACTTTTATTTTTCTCGGGGCCCCCCCGCGTTTCCCCTTAAACCTACCCCAGTTTTTCCCCCAAGGTTTTTTTCCCAATTTTCCCCACTTGATTTTCCCCCGCCTCGCGGGTTCCCCTTTAAAACCTACCCCCGTCTCATGTTTTTTCTAGTTTCCTCGCACTTGATTATCTCGCCTCGCGTTTCCCCCTTTAAACCTACCCCCGTCTCATTTTTATCTAGGTTTTCCCCGCCTTGATTTTATCGTCCATTTGCGTTTCCTCCAAAACCCACCCCATCCCCCCTGTTTAAACTGTTCCTCGCAATTGATTATTTTTTGCCTCGCGGTTTTTTCTCAACCTTAACCCCCTTCAATTTTTTTTCAGTTTTTCCCCGCACTTTATTATCTCGCCTCGCGTTCCCCCTTCCCAAACCCTCCCCCGTTTTCAAGTTTATCTAGTTTTTCCCCGCACTTTATTATCTCCCCCCTCGCGTTTTCTCTCAAAACCTACCCCAGTCCCCGTTTTTTCCCAGTTTTTCCCCGCACTTTTATTATTTTTCGGGCCTTTTCCCTTCTCTCAAACCTCCCCCCGCCCCAAAATTTAAACTAGGGGCCCGGAAAAATTGATTATTTTCCCCCTCGCGTTTTTCTCCAAAACCTTTCCCCAGTCCCCCATTTTTTTTCTAGTTCCTCGCACTTGATTTCTCGCCTCGCGTTCTCCTCAAAACCCACCCCAGTTTTCATGTTTTTTCTTTGTTTTTCCCCGCCCTTTGATTATCTCGCCCCCGCCCTTCTTTTCAAACCTACCCCATTCCCTTTTTGTTTTTTCTAGTTTTCCCCCGCACTTGATTTCTCGCCCCCGCTTTTTCCCCCCAAAAATTTCCTCAGTCTCCCTGTTTTTCTAAATTCCCCCCGCACTTGAAATTTTCTCGCCCCGCGTTTTTTTCTCAAACCCCACCCCCGTCCCCATTTTTTTTCTAGTTCCTCGACTTGATTATCTCGCCTCGCGTTTTCTTTAAAACCCACCCCAAATCTCATTTTTTTCTAGTTTTTCCCCGCACTTTTATTTATCTCGCCTCGCGTTCTCTCAAAACCTATCCCCTTCTCATGTTTATCTAGTTCCTCGCACTTGTATTTCCCCTGCTTTTCTCCCCCAAACCTACCCCAGTCTCAAGTTTTTTCTAGTTTCCTCGCACTTATTTTCTCGCCCCCCGCGTTCCCCCTCAAAACCCACCCCCGTCCCCCCAAGTTTTTTTTCTAGTTTTTTTCCCCGCACTTTTTTAAACCCCGCCTCCGGTTTCTCGTCAAAACCCCCCCCCCAGTTCCCCCCATTTTTTTTTATTCCCAGTTCCTCGTACTTGGTTAAACTCGCCTCGCGTTCTCTCAAAACCCACCCCAGTCCCCAAGTTTATCTTGTTCCTCGCCTTTTTATTATCCGCCTCGGGGTTTCTCTTAAACCTCCCCCCGCTCGTTTTTTTCCCAGTTTCCCCGCACTTGATTATCCCGCCCCCGCCCTTCCCCATCAAACCTACCCCAGTCCCCCATGTTTTATTTTATTCCTTTGCACTTATTATTCCCCGCCTCGCGGGGGCTCTCAAAACCAAACCCAAATTCCCCAAAGTTTATCTAGTTCCTCCACTTGATTTTTTCCCCCCGGCCCTTTGCGTTCTCTTCCCAAACCTCCCCCCCGTCTTTATTTTTTTTTATTTTTTGTTTCCCACCTTGATTAAAACCTTTTGCCTCGGGGGTTCCCCTTAAAACCTACCCCGTCCCCCGGGTTTATCTAGTTCCTCGCCCCTTTTTATCCCCGCCCCCGCGTTCTCTCCCCCAAAAATACCCCAAATCTCAAAGGGTTTTCTAGTTTTTCCCCGGGACCCTTGATTATTTTGGGGGACGTTTTTTTCAAACCCACCCCCAGTTTTTCATTTTTTCCCGTTTCCTTTGGGAAATTTATTATCTCGCCTCCGTTTTCTCTAAAAACCTACCCCAGGGCTCAAATTTATCTAGTTTCTTTTTTTACCTTTTATTTATCTCGGGGCCCCGCGTTCCCATACAACCTTTTTCCCAGTTTTTCAAAGTTTTTATTTTATGTTCCCTTTGCCTTTTATTTTTTTTCTTTTGGGCCCCGGCCCTTCCTTTTCAAACCTTACCCCGTCCCCCAAATTTTTTTTAGTTCCTCGCCCTTTTTGATTATCTCCCTTTTGCGGGTTCCCCTCCAAAACCCAAAACCCCCGTCCCCATGTTTTAATTCCTTTGTTTTCCCCGCCAAAATTTTATTATTTTCGCCTCGGGGTTCTTTTTCAAACCTTTCCCCAGTTCCCCATTGTTTATCTAGTTTTTCCCCGTACTTGTTATCTCGCCCTCGCTTTTTTCTCAAAACCCCACCCCATTTTTCCTGTTTATCTAGTTCCCTCCCATTTTTTATTATTTTTGGGCCCTTTTGCGTTTTCTTTTCCAAAAACCCACCCACCATGTTTTTTTTCCTTTTGTTTCCCCGCACCCTTTTTATCTCCCTTTGGGGGGTTCTCTCAAACCCTTTCCCCCGTCTCAAAGTTTATCTAGTTCCCTCGAACGTATTCTTCCCCCTCGCGTTTTTCTTTTAAAACCCAAACCCCCGTCTCTTTTTTAATTTTAGTTCCTCGCCTTTATTAAACCCCCGCCTCCCCGTTCTCCCCTTTAAAACCCAACCCCCGTCCCCATGTTTATCAGTTCCTCGGGACTTGAAATTTTCTTTGCCCCGCTTTTTTCTCAAACCCCCCCCCCAGGTTTTCATTTTTTTTCCTAGTTTCCTTCGCACTTGGGTTTCTCGCCTCGCGTTTTCTTCAAACCTACCCAGTCCCATGTTTATCTAGGTTCCTCGCACTTGATTATCCCCGCCTCGCGTTTCTCTCAAACCTACCCCATCCCCATGGTTTTTCTAGTTTTCCCCACTTTATTATCCCCCGCCTCGCGTTTTTTCTCAAACCCCACCCCCCGTCTTTAAATTTTATTTAGTTCCTCGGACTTTAAATTTTCTGCCCTCGCGTTCTCTCAAAAACCCCCTCCAGTCCCCATGTTTTAAACTAGTTCCCCCGCACTTTTATTTTTCCCGCCCCCGTTTTTCTTCCCAAACCCCACCCCAGTCTCAAGTTTATCTGTTTTTCGCCTTTGGAAATTTTCTCCCCTCGCGGGTTTTTTATAAAAACCCACCCCCGTCCCCCAAGTTTTTTCCGTTTTTTGGGGATCTGAAAAACTGACCCTCGGACTCTAAGGTTAGGGCCCTTTCCCCGAAAAAAACTAGCCATCCTCTTCCCTTAAAACAAAAGTTAAACAATTAAAAGGTATTCCTTTTTTGGGATTTTTATTTTATGTGCTTAAACTGTGGGGGGTTCTTTCACATGTTTTTTCGTGCAAAAAGAGCCCCTGGAAACAACGCCCGGGAAAAAGTACAACCCCAAAAATTTTAATCACGTTGAAATTACCCAAATGCCCCTATAAGGGGCCCTTTAAATTTTTTCGATACCCGCCAACCTTCTTTTTTTGCGCACGCAAGAAGTAAGAGCTGAGTCAGCTGACCGTCAGTAAAACGAGTTGGGGGGCCCTGTAAGTAGATTTGTAGAACAAACAACCGTTGAACAATCGAACAGTTACCGATCCAAGTTAACTGAACTATGTAGACAGAAAAATGAAGTGAAAGATAGACAAATAGCACAATATTGACAGACACAATATACTACGAGATCAGAACCTAGAATAAGTCAAGAGAGGACAATCCGAAGTCGTGTTCGATTTTTAACGTTAGACATCATAACTCACGAACGCACAGATGGACGGTTGGACAGAATAATGATGCTTATATGGTAGTTTCTCTTTCTAATACCGACACATCGAAACTATTCATATAAATCACAAGCTACGTACTCTTACAAAACATATTCAAATAAAACATGTTTGGCAATATCATTTATATTTTACTGGGAAAACGCCAATAGGTACCTCGTAGTTTCTACTGAGAGGATAAGAGTTTTCAAGTCGGTAGGATTAGTATCTATCTCTAGTCAGTGGAATAAGCATAAAAATATTTCAAAGCCGGAAACCAGTACCAAAATTTAGGAGCTAGTAAAAGACATATTTTAGAATGTTATTTCACCGGGGTAAGGAAGCAAATAAGTCACCTGCCATGGCGTCTTCAAGATGGCCGCCAAAATAATTCCTAAAATGCCTGTAACTCGAGAAGTAATCTTCGGATCATCGGAAACCAGGTATTGTTGTAATGGTGTAATGGGTTTTAAAGCTATACAAAAATGTTCATTATAAATTTTACCGTAAACGCAATAGATTTAATTATATTTAAAAATTATTGCAATACAATAATTATTTATACGTAGAACTCCAACGATTGTCTTTTGTCACTTTACTTTTGTTTTAAATCAAAAATTTTATATCCCGAAACGAAATTCTAGTAAGTTACTGCTTAATTAATTAATTAAAGCAAATAAGCATTAATAAATCCCAATTGAAAGTTAATTATTTACGAATCACCGTCACCTGTTGTATTGAAACAGACCAATGACCACACTTAACACAAAGTTATTGGTATAAAACTTTCGAATAACTTTTCCGTTAATTGAACTAATTAAATAAATTAAAAATAATGACAATAATCTCAATTTATTGTGTAAAATTGCCACAACATGGTCGACTTTGGTATCATTTAAAAGCTAATTTTATGGCGAATAACATGCAAAAATTAATTTAACCCTTCAGTCTCTGTGTCCATTTAAATGGACATCAAATTTAAAATTTTAATCCGGGCAAATGACAAGTTTTCAAATTATACCTGATTTTATCTTTTTAAAAAAAAATTAATGAATTTTTTACCTCATGTCAATGGGACAAAAAGTGCCCTCTTCAGAGAAGTTTGAAAATACTCATCTGCAAAAAAGGGTTTAAATGGAAAAAATGGGGTTCATCCCAAAACATTAATATATTCCTATAGTATTGTTATTATTATTTGAGATACAAAAAATTCAGAAAAAAATCTAGTTTCAGGAATAGTCTTCAAATTTTTATTTAAAATTAAATTGAACCTTTTATTCAGCATCCAATATTTCCCAAAATTCATTAAAAAACGTGGTAAAAAATATTTGGAAAACATTAAAAATCTTATAAAAATCTGGAATTAGATTTAATTGCTTAAAATTACTTTATTGCACCAATTTAATTCGGAGCTGAAGGGGTTTTCATAAACTAATATGTAAGTATACTAGGAAAACGCTTAAGTCCCGCCGCGTTGTTGGATGAGCGTAATTGGTGCATTGAGCTGCCATGTGTTACGCGGATTTTCTGTTGTTCTGTGAAAAAATCATTACTTAGTCGAAGATTTTTTTTAAATTAAATTAAATTAAATAAAAAAATAACTTAATTTTTTTAATTAATCGTAATTTTAAAAAAGAAAAAAATCGTAAAATTGCAATTTTCATAAGAAATAAATATTAGATTGCGCTCAAATTTAACACGAATATATTAATTCATAAAATTAAGGTTCTGTGAATAAAAAATAACAATAGAATAAAACATGTAGGTATAAGAAATCAAAAAATTGTATTTAAAAAGAAAAACCCCGTAAAATTTCGATTTTCATGAGAAATAATTTTTCGATTACGCTCAAATTTCGCACGAATATCTTAATTCATGAAGTTAAGGTTCTGCGAAAAAATCATTGCAATCGGATAAAGCATGTAGGTGTTATGAGTCGAAGAAAGTTTTTAAAAATCGAAAAAAATCGTAAAATTGCGTTTTTTATGAGAAAAATTTCCCGATTGCGCTCAAAAACGTGGCAGTTCTAAGTTCAGAGATTTCGAAGGCCTCCAGAAAATTTCATCGCAATTGGAGTATCGGTTTAGCCGGAATCGTGTTAACAGACACACAAAAATACAAAAAAGGAAGAAAGAAAGAAAGAAAGAAAGAAAGAAAGAAAGAAAGAAGGAAGGAAAAGAAAAAAAAACACATTCCGGCTTTTTTTCTCCAGTGTAGTGAAATGGAATCTTCGCTTCGCTCGCTACGCTCATCCAATAAGTAGTATTCTTCAATAAGTTACTTAATTAATCAGTAAGTTATAGGAATTTTGTTTCTGGGATTTACATATTGATTATTGGCATTCTTAGTAAGTGAAAATATTGATGACGATCGATTGAGTTTTTGGTGTACATAATAATACATAATATGTCAAAATATAAGCTTTTAAATGATATCAAGGTCGACCATATTGTGTTAATTTTACACAATTAATTGAGATTACTTGTCATTATTTTGAATTAATTTAATACATTCAATTAATGGGAAAGTTATTTGAACTAAGTTTTGAAAGCAATAATGTTTTGGTTCATTGTGGTCATATTGTTCTTATCGGATACATTAGGTGACCGTGGTACGTGAATAAGAAACTTTTAATTTGATTTTTTAAAATTTTATTTAAAATTTAAAATTTAATTTTAATTAATTTTAATTAATAAATCAGTTACAAAAATTTCATGTCGGGATATAAAATTTTACATTTGTTGGAGTTATTATAGTAAAGTGTAAAAATTTAACGACAATTTATTGAGTTCTACTTATAAAAATCTCACACATAACAAAAAACTTGTAAAAATACAGCCAAACTTTACACAATCAAAGATCTTAAAGAAATGCCAAGCTTATGACTGTACCCTCCTACATTTTCGCAATCTTATTCACTTTGCCCTGTGACTGCATCCTTGCAAAGCGTGGCAAAATTTTATTTGCAACTATTGTTTTAAATGTGCAAATTTATTTTGCCAATTCACCGCCAATTTAATTTGCTTCAAAGGTGACTTTATATCGTTACATCGGAGGGGTTGTTATTTATTCATAATATGGCATTGCAAGGCTATTAAACCGGGGGTCAAGAATGTGGTGGGACCCTCCCACCCCTAACCGACTTCAGAGTTGGAATTAGGGTTAGATATTGAATGATGATACTTCCACAGTTTTGCGTTATGTGTGAAACACAGAAAGGAAACAACAATGCCAAAGTCTATTCACACTTACCAAGTCTTGATTTCTTCTGCCGTGTACTGCACCTTCGGGATAGGCTGCCCGCTGCACAGACAACAAATATCACTTTATCACATAATCGTGAATGATTGTTGCGTTTTGTTTTACGAAAATATAATTATCATAACGACAGACAGAGTGGAATTAAATGACGTAATAACGTTTTACATTTCCATGGATTTGCTTAATCTCTGATTAAGCGAGCGAAGCAAACGTTTGCATTTGACTCTGCCGGAAAAAATAGTCACTGTTTTTTTTGTTTTTGTTTTTTTTGTATGTTGTCTCGCCATAACGTTCGAACGGAGGCTCGGATCGAGTTGAAATTTTGACCATCCGCAAGCTTCGTTCTGGATTGAATGCCATTAGTTTTGTGGCAAAATCGTTCAAAAAGTTACAAAGTTACATTAAAGTTAATCGAAAGTTTTTTTTTTTTTAACTAAACGGTAACAAAATCTGACGTGGCCAAATCATTTAGAATGTCCGTCCGGTCACGAATATGTTAATTTTATTTTGATCCGATAAGTAGTGTAGATGGAAATTACATTATAACAAAAGTAACGTTGCCATGGCAACGAAAAGACGCGCGAAGTTTCTAATGCACTGCCACCTAGAAGAAATCAAAATACTTTCGAGGGAGCAGTGTATTATTTGTCACCAAAGAGTTTAAATAGTGTTCCCAAGGAGTCAAGGTCCTCTAGATGGCGGTGGATTTTATTCACAAAGTAAAGGTTTACACATGGGTTTACCCAAATACCTTGGCAATAATAAATAATATTGGAAACATGGCCCTGTGGACAGCGAACGTCGCAAATTTTAAAATTTAAACAAATGTGCAATGTGGGTCTAGCTATAGCACGTGCTCGCTTATCAACGCGTCCAACTGAGCGTTTCCTAGTTTAAAAACAAATGATAGCCAATGTTTTTTATTAAGCGAGCGAAGCGAGCGTTTCTATTTGACTCTGCCGGAAAAATTAGTCACTGGTTTTGTTTTTTATTTTGTTTTGTTTTTTTTGTTTGTTTGTTTGTATGTCTTGCCATAACGTTCGAACGGAGGCTCGGATCGAGTTGAAATTTGGACCATCCGCAAGCTTCGTTCTCGATTGAATGCCATTAGTTTTGTGCCAAAATCGTTCAAAAAGTTAAAAAGTTACATTAAAGTTAATCGAAAGTTTTTTTTTAAACTAAACGGCGACAAAATCTGAGGTGGCCAAATCATTTAGAATGTCCGTCCGGTCACGAATATGTTAATTTTATTTTGATCCGATAAGTAGTGTAGATGGAAATTACATTAAAACAAAGTACCGTTACCATGGCAACGAAAAGTCGCGCAGCTTTTTTGGCTCATGATAGCGGTCGAACGGAGGCTCGGATCGAGTTGAAATTTGACCATCCGAAAGCTTCGTACTAGATTGAATGCCATTAGTTTTGTGGCAAAATCGTTCAAAAAGTTAAAAAGTTACAGTAAAGTTAATCGAAAGTTTTTTTAAAAAACTAAACGGCGACAAAATCTGAGGTGGCCAAATCATTTAGAATGTCCGTCCGGTCACGAATATGTTAATTTTATTTTGATCCGATAAGTAGTGTAGATGGAAATTACATTTTAACAAAAGTAACGTTACCATGGCAACGAAAAGTCTCACGAGGATTCTTGTCACTATGCACTGCCACCTAGAAGTAATCAAAATACTATCCAGGAAGCAGTGTATTATTTGTTATTACCAAAGAGTTAAAATAGTTTTCCCAAAGAAATAATGTCAAGGTCCTCTAGTTGGCGGTGGATTTTATCCACAAAGTAAAGGTTTACCCACGGGTTTACCCAAATACCTTGCCAATAATAAATAATATTGGAAACATGGCCCCGTGGACTGTGAACGTCGCAAATTTTAAAATTTAAAAAAATGTGCAATGTGGGTCTAGCTATAACACGTGCTCTCTTATCAACGCGTCCAACTGAGCGTTTCTTAGTTTATTTACGGAGCTATTTTCAATTTATTTTGCAACAGCTGATTTGGCATGAGATACATTTGATTCTCATTTGGCATTTTTAATGTCACATTATGAATTACCTACATATGTTTGTTAAAGAAACCTTGTCAAAAGTTCACAATGCATTCTGTGAATGAATAGAACTAAAGTTAGTTATCAGATAAAGCAGAGGGAAGGGAAATGAAACTGTTACCTTTAGAAGAATAGGGGGTGTCTGTTATGGCTAGGTCAGGTGTTTGTTATGGGTATTTTTTATCGACCTGGCCAACAGGCGTATACTTAGTATTAGTTTTAACAAATGGCCGGATTTGCGAGGAGCTATAATATGGTCAACGTTTATTTTGAGTATGCTATGAACAGATACAAAATGTTATTCATGAGATCAATGACCTAGTATTAGATTATACGTTTTAACGAGGTGCGAAAACTTGATCTATGACATCGAATTACAGTGTCATTATAATCCTTGAGATCAAGTGACTTTGATTAATAATGTAATGCAGTTACTGAATGAGTTTAGTTAATCTAATTGACTGGCAACTAGCTTGGCTAGATTGATTGTTTCAGAGGTAGCTCGGCGAACTCAACGAACTAATGCAATTAAGAAATTCAACATGGAGGACGTACTCACTGTTTGTACGAGTTGGCAATCCTGGCGAACTCCTCGCGCCTCTTCCGGTACACCGGGTCCTTGAAACCCTGGAAGAACAGGATTGTCCTAACTCTTAAGAAGCACACCCTCTTATCTCATAAAAACAACTGACTTCCAAATGATTAAAGATGATGCGTTATTCCTTACATAACATGTTTCTTTATTATTAACCTTAAATCTATGCTTTTTTTTTGAATTATCAAAAAATATATATCTTAGTCCGACTTCCATGTTATACCATTTGTACCAATTGTGCACTTTTATATAGAGGTACAAATTTTTGTATGCGTGTACTTCACTCCCAAACAGTAATTTTTAGACCGGGAGGCAATTCGTCTCGCCACTAATTTAGCTATGGAGGACATCTTTAAAGATGGCACCAAAGTGTAATAAGACTACCACATTGCGGGGGAATCTTGGCATGTGGCACCACTTTTTCCAATAAATTGACCATGGGGAAACTCAAATATGGCATTAGATTTAGAATTTTGTGAATTTTTAGGCCGTAAATTGCAAATTTTACACATTTTAAGGCAATTTTGTTACTAAATTTCACTGGTTTCTACGACAGCCGAGTTGACTGTAATAACATGTATAGAGTTCAAATTTTTTGTATGCGTGTACTTGACACCTCAAAAGTCAGTTTTAGGCAGGGAGATCATTCGACTCTTAATCCATTTACTTATGGCAGCCATCTTTAAAGATGGCGTCTGTAGTGTATATAAGACTACCACATTTTGACGGAATCTTGGCATGTGGCACAATTTTTAGTATTAAATCGACCATCATGAACTCAAATATGGCAGTAGAATTAGTGAATTTTGGATTTCGAGGCTCTAAATTGCAAATTTTATACATTTTAAGGAATTTTTGTTAAAAATATTACTAGAACCTACAATAGCCGAATTGACTGTAACTAGGAAAACGCTTAAGTCCCGCCGCGTTGTTGGATGAGCGTAATTGGTGCATTGAGCTGCCATGTGTTATGCGGATTTTCTGTTGTTCTGTGAAAAAATCATTGCTAAGTTGAAGATTTTTTTAAAATTAATTTAAATTAAATAAAAAATAAACTTTAATTTTTAATTTTTCTAATTAATCGTAATTTGAAAAAAGAAAAAAATCGTAAAATTGCGATTTTCATAAAAAATAATTATTCGATTGCGCTCAAATTTCACACGAATATATTAATTCATAAAATTAAGGTTTTGTGAAAAAATTATTACAATCGGTTAAAGCATGTAGGTGTTATAAGTCAAAGAATTGTTTTAAAAAAGAAAAAACCCGTAAAATTTCGATTTTCATGAGAAATAATTTTTCAATTGCGCTCAAATTTCACACGGATATCTTAATTCATAAAATTGTGGTTCTGTGAAAAACTCATTAAAATCGTACAAAGAATGTAGGTGTTATAAGTCGAAGAAATTTTTAAAAAATCGAAAAAATTGTAAAATTGATTTTTTCATGAGAAATAATTTTTCAATTGCGCTCAAAAACGTGGCAGTTCTAAGTTCAGAGATTTCGAAGGTCTCCAGAAAATTTCATTGCAATTGGAGTATCGGTTTAGCCGGAATCGTGCTGACAAACACACAATAATACAGGAAAAAAAAGAAAAAAAAAACATTCCGGATTTTTTTCTCCAGTGTAGTGAAATGGAATCTTCGCTTCGCTCGCTTCGCTCGCTACGCTCGCTACGCTCATCCAATAACATTTATAGAGTTCAAATTTTTTGTATGCGTGTACTTGACACCCCAATAGTCAGTTTGAGACCGGGAGCCCATTAGTCTCTCAATCCATTTACCTATGGCAGCCATCTTTAAAGATGGCGTCTATAGTGTAATTAGACTACCACATTTTGACGAAATCTTGGCATGTGGCATCGTTTTTAGTAATAAATCAACCATCGGGAACTCAAATATGGCAGCATAATAAGTATTTCGTGGATTTCGAGGCCGTAAATTTCAAATTTTAAACATTTTATGGCAATTTTGTTACAAAATATCACAAATTCCCACGATAGCCGATTGACTGTTACAATGGGTATAGGGGAAAAAATATTTTTATGTTTGTACTAGACACTCAAATAGTCATTTTTAGACTTGGAGTCCATTCGTCTCTCAATCCATTTACCTATGGCGGCCATCTTTAAAGATGGAACAGTGATATTTTGTAACAAAATTGCCTTAAAATGAATAAAATTTGAGATTTAAGGCCTCCACGGAATACTTATTCTACTGCCATATGTGAGTTCTCCATGGTCGATTTTATGGGGAAAAGTGGTGCCACATGCAAAAATTCTGTCAAAATGTGGTAGTCTCATAACACTATAGACGCTATCTTTAAAGATGGACGCCATAAGTAAATGGATTGAGAGTCGAATGGGCTCCCGGCCCAAAACTGACTATTGGGGTGTCTAGTACACGCATAAAAAAATATGATCTCTATACATGTTATTACAGTGAACTCGGCTGTCGTAGAAACCAGTGAAATTTCGCAACAAAATTGCCTTAAAATTTGTACAATTTGAAATTTACTGCCTCAAAATTCACGAAATTCTGATTCTGATGCCACATTTGAATTCCTTATGGTCGATTTAATGGAAAAAGTGGTCCTGTATGACAAGATTCCTCCGAAATGTGGTAGTCTTATTACACTTTGGCGCCATCTTTAAAGATGGACGCCATAAGTAAATGGATTGAGAGTCGAATGGACTCCCGGTCTCAAACTGACTATTGAGGTGTCTAGTACACGCATAAAAAAATTGACCTCTATACATGTTATTACAGTCAACTCGGCTGTCGTAGAAACCAGTGAAATTTAGTAACAAAATTGGCTTAAAATGTGTAAAAATTTGCAATTTACAGCCTCGAAATTCACAAAATTCTAATTCTGATGCCATATTTGAGTTCCCAATGGTCGATTAAATGAAAAAAGTGGTGCCACATGCCAAGATTACCCCGAAATATGGCAGTCTTATTACACTTTGGCGCCGGCCGCCATAGCTAAATTAATGGCGAGACGAAATGCTCCCGGTCTAAAAATGACTATATGGGGGTGAAATACACTCATAAAAAAATTGGACTTCTATATAAAAGTGCACAATTGATTCACACCCACGCCAGACTATCTATTTAGACTCCATATACGCGAAAAACGCAAATAAAATTAATTTTTTAAAAACTCCACATACAAACGCATTCAAAGGTACTATCGAACTGTACATTGAATAGGAACACGTACCTAGCTTTCCCCAATGATTCAGAGATTTCTTACTCGAATCAATTCTAGCCGGTATGTGCCCCATTAAAGTAAGCTCCTACAAGTTGTTCTACAAAAATATCACGTGTACATTCGTCGTTCTCCTAAGAGGCTCACTTCCGTTTCGACCATTATTTGGCACAAAATTTGAAGGATTTAATTCATAGAATGTATTCAAGTTTATAAGGAGGAATTCTATGATACGGTATTATGTTTGTTTGAATTATTTTATACTATAGTATAAGTTACGGAACGTAACACCTTTTAGATAACAAACAGGGGTAGATCTAGCACTGACTAGTGGGGTTTGGAGAGCTGCGACCTTATTCAAGATATCGTTAGGCAATTGAGGATACAATGCTAGAGGTATGGTCCCAGCCTTTGACATTTCTTTTATTTTTAAATACATATTTTACCATTTTTATTATAGTTCCCTTATTTATAAAACTAACATCGGAAGCAGGAACAAATTAAGGAATAAACAATGGTCTAGAGCTAGACTCTGGAGGTATGACGGGAGAATCGGCCTTACAAAACAATTGAGTCTACGGGGTCTGGGGTACAGTTCAAAGACGCCAAAGGTTCTCGGGCGAGAAGTTTGCAAATTTGCAACGTTTAAAAGTTTATAAACACGTTTGAAAATCTAAACATACGTGGTACTATTATAGCTTGTACTCGCCTAGGTATACGGTGGGTGTCTGTGACCAAGTGTTCCTGGCAGCTAGGCGAGTAGTGGTGATCACAGCTTCCTTGCAACGCTACCCGGCACCTCCACCAATCAGGCGTGGTATAATGTTAGCTTGTACCTGCTAAGGTCAAGCGAGAGCATGGACGCCAACGTTCACGGTTTACTCACTAGGAAAACGCTTAAGTCCCGCCGCGTTGTTGGATGAGCGTAATTGGTGCATTGAGCTGCCATGTGTTATGCGAATTTTCTGTTGTTCTGTGAAAAAATCATTACTAAGTTGAAAGATATTTTTAAAATTAAATTAAATTAAATAAAAAATTAACTTAATTTTTTTTAATTAACCGTAATTTTAAAAAAGGAAAAAATCGTAATATTGAAATTTTCATAAGAAATAATTATTCGATTGCGCACAAATTTTACACGAATATATTAATTCATAAAATTAAGGTTCTGTAAAAAATCATTACAATCGGATAAAGCATGTAGGTGTTATTCGCTGGAGAAATTTTAAAAATTGAAAAATGTCGTAAAATTGCGATTTTCGTAAAAAAAAAGTTTTTTGATAACGCTCAAATTTCACACGAATATATTAATTCATGAAATTAAGGTTCTGTGAAAAAATCATTACAATCGGACAAAGCATGAAGGTGTTGTAAGTCGAAGAAATTTTTTTAAAAAATCGAAAAAAATCGTAAAATTGCGCTTTTCATGAGAAATAATTTTTCGATTGTGCTTAAAAACGTGGCAGTTCTAAGTTCAGAGATTTCGAAGGCCTCCATAAAATTTCATCGCAATCGGTTTAGACGGAATCGTGCTAACAAACAGACAAAAATACAAAAAAAAGAAAAAGAAAAAAAAACATTCCGGATTTTTTTCTCCAGTGTAGTGAAATGGAATCTTCGCTTCGTTCGCTACGCTCGCTACGCTCATCCAACAATCAACATTAACTTATTTGGTATTGTTATTGGGATCGCTTTATATTTTAACTTTTTATTAGTAACGAATGATATCAACTCTCAAGTATTTCATGTCACGGGGGTTGACAAATTTTTGTTTGCTTTGTTTGTATTTTTTTTTATTTTACCGTACTTTCTTTGCCAACCTCGCCAAATTATATGTTAATGTTTTGACTATCAAATAACATAAATTCATTCGCGCGCATACTAAATATAAGTTCCTACAAAATGTAATGCTTTCTTTAAAAATAGAAGTGTTTATTATATTCTGAAGCAGTTTTAAAGACGCTTCTTTCCTAATTTATTTTTTACCGATTTGGAGGGCGAGAGTTTGTGGTGTCAGGTTCCTCCTCGTGATCCAACTCACCGGGTGATCTGCGTCCAGCTCGTCTCCATACATCAGCACGTTCTGGGCGCGGTCCAAGTCGGATATCTTGCGCGGAAACCACGGCATCTCGCCGAAATCTGAGGACGACAAAACATTTTATGTGATGCGATATCTAAACCAGTCCGGTGTGCAATTAAACACTTCACAAATACTGATAATACTGTATTATACTAATATACTGACAATGAGATATTGTGTGCAGTGGCGTAAGAACCTGGCAGTGGGCCCCCCAACAAAAAACAAGTTTGGACCCTACCACCCCATCCTCATATTGTGCGTTGCAATTTAACTATGTGTGTTGAAATGCATGCTCTTTCAACATTATGTGTTTATACAAGTTCAACCGAGAAATTGAGAAAATTTACCCCTGCATCGACGTGGCTAGTCCAATTTTCGACGTCTTGCTTTCGACTCTGCAAATACACCGATGACCGAGTCGATGTCTACGTTGCGCGCACGTTCATTTTCTATGTTCAACAACGCTAGTCCTGAAAGTCTGTCTTAAGCCATCGAACTTTTTAAATATGTTAAATTACAAAACTTACATTATTAACTAACCTTAATTTAAAAATAACGACAAAACGCACGTCGCGCACTTGATTTACACCTTACTATACGATACGATTCATAATTCGCACTTCTTTTCACTCTTACAACCTGCTCAAGCTCAATACTGGTTGCTGTGGGGATGGAAGTATTTTTTTTTGTGCAGAACTCTTGTCAGTAAATAAAGTAAAAAACAAAAAATATATATGTTCTTTTCGCAGAAAACAGAGAACCGAGAAGAAAACTTAGAGATATTTGAAGAGGGTCGAACCTGTGGATGAGATGTGTGGAGCAACTCATGCGCATAATACGAAAATTGTTGTTATTCAAAGACAACTCTTCGGTCGTCAATGGCACCTGTCTCGATTCTCATGAACACAAAACTTGCAATTCAATTATTGCAATAAATAGCTACATTAAAAATTTTACGATGTTCGTGATTATTAGTTTTTTTAAAACTAGGGTCTCGGAGTGAAGGGGGCCCAGAGGGCCCCTCTCACTCCAGGGCCCGGTAGCACTGCTACCCCTGCTACCCCGGTAGTTTACGCCACTGATTGTGTGTTATTATTGCAGAATGTTATTTGTAAATTGTAATATCTTTTCATGTTCTTCTCGCAAATTGCATATTATATTATTATATATAATCACAGGATCACATATTATTTATACAGAAATCACAACTTTAAAGAACAGGTAACATAAAAGACTATAGCAATTGCTTTAGTAACACAATCTATCAAAAGTATTATAATGCCAATTTCGAATAGTTTAATGTACCACGATACTCGACTATGGCTTCGCAAATTTTGTTGAAAACAACAAGAGACATCCCAAAACTTATCGTAAAATAGCACATCTGTTTAAAAAAATACAATAATATGAACTGTATTATTTAAAAACTAAAACTAAATTTTAATAGAACTGGTAAATGTTAATAGGAATTGTACTCTTCCAAACCGGTTAATACATTATATAGGCGATCCACGCTAAGAAAGGAGATGCGCGCGCTTTCGACGGGCCAATCAGCGATCGTTATTTTAAATTGGAGCCTGCTAAATGGCTACAATTCACCCGTTAAAAGCGCGCAACTCCTTTCTTAGCGTGGAGCGCCTATACAATAAGAGTTTATATGTTAATGGAGTAGAAATAATAAATTAGAAACTTGCTGATATGTTTTTTGCTTTTTTAAACATTCAGTGTCAACCCACAAGCGTGGGACTAACATTAATGTATCTTGCAAATAAATGTAACGATGTAACCACAATTAACACTTATAACCGTAAGGTTTTGAGTACTGACCAAAGCTTTGCGCGGCGGAGAGTGGGGTCGGCGGGGGCAGATCCGCCCCCTCCTCCCACTGATGAAGGTTGATGGCCGACACCTCCCTCTTCAGCATCGTCATCAGCTGCTCCATGCGCTTGTTATCACACTCGACATCCACCAGTATCTCGCACTCCGACTCGCT